>CM031240.1:269250858-269548358 GCA_018340775.1 Taxus wallichiana var. yunnanensis
CTCCCCCAAGCTCATGGGAAAGAGGGGTAACATGTTACTCAAAGATTCTAACCCAAACAAGTATTCAAGGAGACTCAAAATAAGGGTAAACAAGAGATGAAAGATAACTTCCAACACCACAATCCAATTCACAAGAAACCAAGAAAAAGAATGGAAATGGGAAGAGGGGAGAGGGATCACCAAATGTGCCAAAGTATAAAGAATGATAGAGCCAAATACCAACCTCCAAATTTATCTCCAAGAATCCATCATCATCCTCCAACCCTTATTCCTCCATTTCTCCTCCTTACCAAGGATTTTCAAGCCTTGTAAGCTTCCTTGGTAAGGATAGGAGGAGATTCCCAAACCAAATGGGAATGCCTCCTACTTCCCCAAGGAAGGGAGCATCAAATAACATTCATGGCTTCCCCAAGAATCCATGAGAATAAGGATCCCCTCCCATTCCCAAACCAAAATAAAATCCAACCAAATGAAAAGAAAACAAGAACCCACAAACCCAAACCAAAACCCAAATTTTTAACCAATATAAACACTTTCAAAATCACACACATACACATCAATTAATAAACCAAGATAACAAAAGAAGTGAGGCCTACCTCACTCTCCAAGCACAAGCCACAAAGCTCCAAGCTCTTGACTCCACTAGCTCCCAAAGCAAATCCTCCAAAGAATCCTCTCCAAAGTTCCAAAAGAAAAAGCCCCAAACATCCAAAATTAGGAAGATATACAAAAATCCCAAAGCCACAAACCTATGGGAGGGTGAGATGTATCACCCTTCCAAATAAGCAATCCATACAAGTCACCCATGTCATTTTCCAAGTTCCCTCCAAATAATAAATGCAAGGGAATAAAAATCCAAACTAGCCCCCAAAGCCCACAACACAATCCCAAGGTCACCCATGTAAGACAAGAGGAGAAGGCTTTGATGGTGACTTGTGAGAGGGTGGAGTGAGAAAAAGGATTTTGGGATCACAAAAAGCTTCCCCACTCCATGGGTTAGGTCCTAAGGACCATTTTTAAGGTAAGGAGACCCTTCCCTTTACATATATGCCTTCAAAAATGCCCTTTTTGATCAAATTCGGGATTTGAGAGTTGAGTGGGATAAACAAGGTGAGAAATGGTCCCCACAAAAATGATTAGTAAATCCCAAGACATCCCAAAACATGTTTAAGACAAATAAAACACCCCACAAATCAAATCATCACAAATGACCACATTAGCACAAATCAATCCCGATTAAGTGAGCAATAAAGTAAAATTAATTTTACCATGGTGCTCAAGGGTAAGAGGGTAATAAAATGATTTAATACAAATTAAATACAATGATCAACCAAGATCCTCTAAATACAAATAATGACCAAAATACAAGGTGAGAAAAAGGGCTTGAACAATACAACTTAGGCATCTTTGGTAGTGCTACCACTGAGTCCCATGTTCGCCAAGTGGTGTAACTTGTAATCCTGCACACTCAAGGCAAACCTCAAATCTGCTCGACATGATAAAATATCAATATAAATCATTATGAAAATCAACTATATTATATCACTGAATAAGATTTCACCACATCTATCTATCAATGATACATAAAAACATGATCCAATATCAACAATATCTAAATCATGATCAATATCATTAGTAAACTCCATATAGAAACATAATCTATCAAATCTCAACATCATAATATCATCATCTCTAATCAACATGAAATGTCCAAAATCATGAATATCAAATAGTGTCTCAATAGTGCCCTGTCAAAATAAGAATGTCATATACCATATGATGATAATCATAACAATAACTAATCAAAATATAACAAAATCAATTATCAAATGTCTCATATGCAATATCAAACTAATCAAATGAGCCAAACAACTGGTGGGCACTACATCCCCCTCCCCTAGAATTAGGCTTCCTCCAAGAAGTCACCGGAAGAGGTAGGGATATATGGCCCGTAATGGAGTCACATCCACCCAAGTAGTTGATGTCTCATCCTACCGGTCCGACTAGACTCTAACCTCGGTCCACCTCTCACCCCCAAAGGGATAATATCATGTGCTTAAGGATACACACAGCTCTCGGTCTCCACTATCCTTCACCCTCCACCTATAAGGCTAACCAATCCAACACATGAGAAACATCTAGTACATACTTACACAAGACTGAAACATGAAATACATCATGGGCCCAAGCTAGGTGTGGTGACAAGGCTAAATGGTAGGCAAAATGAGCAATGACCTCCAAGATCTCAAATGGCCTTACAAAGTGAAGATAAATCTTAGAACTGTCAACACCAATCCGGCACTATGATAATTCTCCACCAGAACTCCTTGTCTATGATTATTTACTAATGCACGGCTTTTAGTTTGGTGGATGTAATCTGGAAACACAACAATAGACATAACACAAGAATACCATAGACTATGATATGAAGGAATGATGACAAATCTGAAATATAAGTGTAAATTATAATATCAACATGAAATTGTTATTCTGATCTCACCCATGAAGTACTTCAAGTGTTACCAACTCCATTTTCCTTCCAACAATAACTATGGGAGAAACTTCACAATTACACCTCTTAATGGCTTCTTTAACACACTTTCTAAATGATGGCTTCCTTCACACACTTACTCATACAATATTTCTCACTACTTCCTTCTATGCTAAATGAGGGGGGTGGCCTCTTTATTTATAGAACTTTTAGGCTTATCCACCTTATCTCTAAGATAGGATAAGAAATCTACTCGACGACTTATATTCCATACCTTAACTCTTATCTTTACATGTAAGCTTATCTCGTTAAGATAAGATAAACCTTATCATTTCACATGGATTCCACATTTTTAGACTTTTTACAAATAAAATATACAAAATATTTATGACCTCACTCCTTGTCCTTATTACCAATATAATATTTCTAATTCCTAATCATGTAGACCCTACTTCTCTACTTACCCTAACTTTGACATTTTAACATTACCGAACCACTTACGACAAATATTTACTTTTTACCACAACATTCCTATTGTACTTTGACTGTTACCATACTATACATTATTGGTGGCATCGTACCGGCAACATCGTTATCTTCTATCGACGCTACTACTAATTATACTTAACAACATCCTATTCCTAATACATACATTAATGAAATAGAAATTACGGAGGAAAATTTTAGTGTCGACAAAACCCTTTCCTTAATAGATTAGGCTCTTATGCGGTTGTACTCTCGGGAGTACATTGTCACCAACTACAAAGTGATGTTTGGTCCTCTTAGTATATGCATAGGCCTAATGGTGTGCTCGTGCCTACTCGAGGCGTTGTCTAATCAAAATGACCTAATGCTCCATATCTTGAAGAAATGTTGGCCTAAGAATAACCATGTCATCTAATCTATCCAAAATCAAAGGTGGCATGTAATTTTTCTCATATAAGGTCCGATAAGGATTCATACCAATAGAGTTGTGATAAATGTTGTTATAAGAAAACTCAATGAGATACAAATAGTCCTCCCACTTTTACGTTGGTCTATCACATACATCCTCAAGATATCCTATAATACTTGGTTATCTCTCTCAATCTAACCATATTTTTCTCGGGTGGTAAGCTTAAATGAAATCGATATGAGTTCCCGAGCTTCCTGAAATTGAAGTTTATAAATTTGAAGTATAAATAGTATCCCGATCATTAATGATAGTTTTTAGAATCTCATACTGCCTCACAATATCTTCAATAAAAACTCGCAATGACGACTGCATTGTAAGTGACCTTGGTTGGTGAAAAATGAGCAACTTTGGTCAACTTTTCCACCATTACCATGATGACGTCATGATGATATGATGACATGGGAAGACCAACAATGAAATCCATAGATATGATGTCCCATTTTCACTCAAGAATCTCGTGGGGATACAAAATTCCTGTGGGATGAGAGTGTTTGGCCTTGACCCTCCGACGAGAATAATGCGAGAATAATAAAAGATAAAATATGCGGAATAATCCCTCACATAATCACAACAGTAGAAACTAATATGCAAAAATTATTACAGATCTGAAATAAAATTGCAAAATAAAATAACACAACACAAGGAGACAATATTTAACATGGTTCACCCAATTTGGGCTACGTCCACCAAGAATCACTTGCTCGATTTTATTACAAGCCACCACTCTCTCAAAATAATACCCAGATCTGTTTGGAGCTATGCTCAACAAACTCTACTGAAATTCACACCGAATTCAAAACACATCTCGTAATGTTTTTCATACATCTATCATATGCATAAAACCATATAAATAGACAATCGCTTAGCGCTTTTACAAAACCATGGGCAAAACCCGTCCCATAAACTTATGGGTCAAAAATTTCGCCCATATGAGAAGAGCACGTTTCCTGATATGTCGGATGCATTTTTCGAGGCCAAAAAATTTACGCCTAAAAAAAAAAAAAAAAAAATCGAGGCTGCGCCTGAACCCCTTCTATTGAGGGCTACTGCACCGGCCCCGAACCCCGACGAGGATACATGAAAAGTGTACAGTACTCTTAGTGTACAATCTTCAACACTTTCACACATGAAAACAGGCTCCACAACCTAACAATCTCCCACTTGGAGACTAGTTTTCCTCTGAGCAAGCTTCTCAACCCTTCACTAGTTTCTGTGAAGACCAACCAAAGCTAAACACAACTTCAATTTTTCCCTTGTGACCACCTTGGTCATCATGTCTGTAGGATTTTGACTAGTATGAATCTTCTCCAACTTCAACTTCTCTTCCTCCAAAGTTGTCCTGATGAAATGGTACCTTAATTGTATATGCTTTGTCCTAGAGTGGAAAGCAGAGTTCTTAGCTAGGTGTATAGCACTCTGACTATCACTATGCAACTTTCCTTCCTCTTGCTTATGCCCCAACTCCTCAAGTAATTGTTGTAACCAAATCATTTCCTTGCTTGCCTCTATGGTAGTAACATACTCACCTCTGTGGTTGTGAAAAGCCACCGGCTTCTATAGTCGTGAAATCCACTTCATCATGTTGTTCCACCTACAAGTGTAAACATAACCTATTGTGCTTAACTATTCTTGTCTACATCTCCACCATATCTCGAATCTACATAACCACACAAAATGGTGTTTGATCCACTGTAGCACAAAACCATCCCCATGGTCCCCCACAAATACCAAAGGATCCACTTTACTACCTCAGGTGATCTCTACCTAGATCACTCATAAATCTACTCACCACTCCCACTGCATGGGAAATATCAAGCCTAGTGCACACCATGGCATACATCAAACTGCCAACTGCTGATGAGTAAGGTACCTTGGACATTTGGTTTCTCTCCTACTCTGTCTTGGGACACTTGCTCCTTTGATAACTTGAAATGGCCTGCCAAAGGAGTCCTAATCGGTTTAGCATCCTACATATTAAACCTCTCCAAGACTTTCTTAATGTACTCTTCCTGAGATAAAGTCATCTTCCATTCCTTCCTATCCCGAGATATCCTCATACCAAGGATTTGTTTGGCTGCCCCCAAATCCTTCATAGCAAAGGATTCACTTAGCTACTTCTTGAGTACTTTTATTTCTTGCATGTTTTTACCTGCAACCAACATGTCATCCACATATAGACAAAGGATAATATAACTACCATCCTCAAATTTCTTTGTATACACGCAATGGTCAGAATGACATCTAATATAACCTTGCTCCATCATGAAGCTATCAAATTTCTTATACCATTGACGTGGAGCTTGTTTCAAGCCATACAAGCTCTTCTTCAGTTTGCACACCATCTCCTCTTTACCTTTGACCTCATAGCCCTCTAGTTGTTGCATATATAGTTCGTCCTCCAAATCACCATGGAGAAATACAGTCTTTACATCAAGTCACATTCTAAGTGTAAGTCTTCTGCTATAACTATTCCTAGAACAGTTCTAATAGAAGTCATTTTTACTACAGGAGAAAAAATCTCATCAAAATCTATACCTTTTTTCTGTGCAAACCCCTTGACCACCAACCGGGCCTTGTATCTTTTCTTGCCTCCTTCTTCCTCTTTGACTCTGAACACCCACTTGTTCTGTAATGCTCTTTTTCCTTCAGGTAGCTTTACCAAATCCCATGTCTGGTTCTCCATGAGAGCCTGATGCTCCTCATCCATGGCTTGCTCCCACTTCTTCCCGCATCTACCTGCACCGCTTCATCAAAGCTCTCGGTTCTCCACTATCGGTGAGTAATAAATAATAAAGAGAAGGAGAAAATGTTCGAGTTCTCTTCTTACCTAGAAGACCTCCTCAATATAGGAGTTTGGGGTTCTGTTGAGGAGGTTCCCAATGATTCATGTGTCACTTTTCCACCCTAAGATCCTCTCTTGTTGCATATTCTTTCTTGGATTCTTCACTATTTTCCTACAATCTACTTTTTATACATGACTTTCTCATTAAATACCACATCCCTAGATCGAATGATTTTTTTGTCCTTAATACTCCAACATTTATATCCAAAGTCATCACCACCATAACCAATGAAAGTACATTTTTCTAATTTAGCCTCTAGCTTGGTCCTATCATCCTTGTCTATATGAATAAACACCTCACATCCAAAAACTTTAAGAAATGAATAATCCACTTTCTTACCATACCAAGCCTCCTCAAGTATGCCTCCATCCAAGGCATTTGAGGGTCCTCTATTTATCAAGTACACAGTGTGCTCACTGCTTCGCCCAAAAGAAAGAGGCAGTCCTACATGTAACCTCATGCTCCTAGCACGTTCCATTATTGTTTTGTTCATCCTTTCTGATACCCTATTCTGTTGCGGAGTTCCTGGAACCGTCTTTTGCCTGCAGATTCCATTCTTAGAATAGTAATCATCAAATTCATTGCTACAATACTCCCCTCCATTATCTGACTTGAGACATTTTAGCTTAAGACCTGTTTCATTCTCTACCAAGGCTTTCCATTTAACAAAAGTGTCAAATACATCAGATTTTTTTCTAATATAATAAACCCAAACTTTCCTTATTGCATCATCAATAAAAGTAACATAATAACTTGAACCCCCAAGAGATGATACCTGAGCTAGCCCCACACATCAGAATGCACCAGCTCTAACTTACTCTCTTTCTTTGTAGGTCCAACCTTGAGAAACCTTACTCGCTTCTGTTTCCCATATATGTAGTCCTCACGAACTCTAAACTTGTTTCTGTATATCCGGGCAAATCCTTCTTTATGATCTCCATGCCCTTATGGCTCATATGACCAAGCCTATAGTGCCACAATGTTGTATCTACTTCTAAAGCCACAAGATTACAAACATTAGTGCTATAAGTGGTTAAATACAAGGTTACAACCTTCTTACCTCTTACCACTACAAGAGCACCCTTGGTAACCTTCCAAGACTCCACTGTAAATATCACAGTATAACCATCACTTCCCAATTGCCTGCCGATATCAAATTTCGTCTTAATGTAGGCACATGTCTGACATCCTTCAATAGCCAAGTATTCTCATTCTCGTATCTTAACCTAAACAGAGCCTTTTCCAACTATCTTTGCAAGGCTCATTATCACCACGAAAAACATGCCCAAAATCTCCTTGAACATAATCAACAAAATAATGCCTATGCGGAGAAGCATGGAATGAAGCCCCCGAATCTAAAACATAAGATTCAATAATATTGTGCAAATAAATAATCAAAGCATCCTAACATACATTACCCGTTGCCACATTTGCCTCCTTGTTTTCTTCCTGTTGTTTCTTCTTATCCCGAAGCTCCCAATAGTCCTTCTTTGCATGCCTAGGCTTTCCATAGTGCCAACATACTATCTTGCTTTTGGATTTTGACCTTGCTTGATCCTTTGATTTTCCACGGCTTCCTCTATTCTTCTGTCTCCCTCTAGTTTCCACTATCAAAGCATTCCCTAAAGTAGAAGATTCACCAGAGCTTTTTCTTCGCATTTCCTTGCTTAGAATCACCCCTACAACATCCTCAAACTTCAACTTTGAGTTAGTTGGAACCGAGTTGCTTACCGCCATTACCAAGCTATTCCAACTCTCAGGTAAAGAGCATAGAACTAATAAAGCCCTAACTTCTTCATCAAATTCTATATAGAAATTAGCATATTTACAACCGTATTAAAATCATTTAGATGATATGCTACTAAACCATTCTCAGACATCTTCATATTAAACAAATTTTTCATTAAAAATATCTTATTAGAGGTAAAGGGTTTTTCATACAACTTCCCTAATACATCCATCAGTTCTTTTGTAGTCTTTTCCTTTGAAACATTAAATAATACCGAAGATGCAAGACACGGTCGGATTGTCCCAAGTGCCTTCCTATCCAGAAAATCCCATTCTGCATCTGTCATGCTCGAGGTTTGTTCACCTTCTCAAATAACAGTAGTATAAAGATCCTTCAGTAAAGGTAATCTTCCATCTGCATCTTCCAAAGACTGAAATTCTGCCCGTTGAATTTATCAACCCTAGATCTTCCATCATCTACCATAACTCCCACTTAAGATAAAACTTTCCCTGTGATTCAACACTTCAACAAACCAAACCAAGCTATGATACCAATTGTTAGGAAATAAGAGATAAAATATGTGGAATAATCCCTCACAGAATCGCAATAGTAGAAACTAATATGCAGAAATTATTACAGATCTGAAATAAAATTATAGAATAAAATAACACAACACAAGGAGACAATATTTAACATGGTTCACCCAATTTGGGCTACGTCCACCAAGAATCACTTGCTCAAATTTTATTACAAGCCACCACTCTCTCAATACAATACCCAGATCTGTTTGGAGCTATGCTCAACAAACTCTACAGAATTCACAGCCGAATTCAAAACACATCTGCAATGTTTTTCATACATCTATCATATGCATAAAACCATATAAATAGACAATTGCTTAAGCAATTTTACAAAACCTGGGGGTATCAAAACCATGGGCAAAACCCATCCCATAAACCTATGGGTCAAAAATATCACCCATATGAGAAGAGCACATTTCCCGATATGTCGGGTGCATTTTTTCGAGGCCAAAAAAATTTATGCCTAAAATTTTTTTTTTTGGGGGCTGCGCCCCCGGACCCCGTTCGGGCCCAACCTGCCCCGAACTCGGTGAGGATACATGAAAAGTGTACATTACTCTTAGTTTACAGTCTTCAACACTTTCACACATGAAAATAGGCTCCACAACCTAACAGCCTTGACCCTCTGACACTCAAGGAAGCAAGCTACAAATTCTACTATATCCCGACATAGTCCTAGTATAACTCCCTCATATCGGTATACATCTTCTTCACTTTAGGATGGGATACATATGGGGCTTGATGAGCCTTTGAAAGAATGAAACTTTGAAGATATCCTACCTTAGGCACATAAATACACCTCTAAAAATGTAGAAGGCCATCTACCTCTAAGATACATCCTGCATACTTGCCCTCAAAAGAACCATAAGACTCAAAAATATGTCTAAGCACCCTCATAATACATGTCCCTTGGAAGCTCTCAAGTATCCTACCCTGTAGATCTGATTGTAGAGTCATGGTAGAAATCACATGTCTTCGTCTTCTCAAGGCGTCTGCAATAAAATTCTCCTTCCCCTTAATATATTAAATATCCATGTCATACTTGCACAAGAAATCCATCCACTACCATTGTTAGGCATTGAGGTTTGGCTATGAAAAGATGTGTTGTCTCCCTCAATCTTGAAGAACGCTTTGTCTCCCCTCATCTAATCAAATAAATCATCCATCTTTGAAATAGGATAACGCTTCTTCAACGTTACCTTATTAAGTTGTCTGAAAATCAACACACACTCAAAGGGATCCATCCTTCTTCATCACAAAAATCACTTATTCCCCTAAGGAGACACAATAGGGTAGACAAGATCCTTCTTCAACAAATCCTCTAACTAAATCTTGAGCTCATGGAGCTTTGGATTTTCATCTGATAAGGTTCCCGAGAAACTGGTGTTGCCCCTGGTACTAAGTCTATAGTGAAATCCACCTCTCTACGTGGTGGTAAACCAAGAAGCTCACTTGGAAACACATCTACAAACTCTCTCAACACAGAATATTCATCAAGTGGTGAACAACCTAGAGCATCCTCTGATCGATCACTAATCGTGATCGCAAACATATGACAACCCTTGCACATGCTCTGCTTGAGTTACTTAGCAGATATCATACACAAGGATATAGGCCTTTGCATACCAATAATCACAATTGAATTCCCAAATTCATCTTGACACTCAATGATCTTACTCTGACAATCCACTTTGGCCTTATGAGAATCAAGCCAATCCATGCCCAAAACAAACTCATAGGATCCTAAGGGTAAAACACGAGAGGTATAAGGTAGCGGAGAACACACCCAAATCAAGTATGCAACTCTCCACGTAGGTGTCTACTATGAATTTGGCCCTAGTTTCCAACTCAACTTGCCAACCATTTGGCTTCCTAGATGTCACTAGCCCACACCGGTCCACTATAGATGGTGATATAAAAGAATAATATACTCCAATGTGAAATAATACAGAGATAGAAATACCCCTAATAATACATGTAGTCTCAATAATTGTGGCTTGGTATTCAGCTTGGTGGTTATCCACTGCTACATAGACACGATGAGTGCGTCGACATATGTTATTGTCTTCTCTCGAAATAAGTTTCTTTGTCTATCATGAAGGAGGGTTTGTGTGGATAAATAAAAGCATAGCGATCATGGGCCCCATAAATATAACAACCTAGTGACTCTCTCTCTCTCTCTCTATGGGAGTCCCGCCTATACTCCAGAGTGTATCTTTGAATCTGTTGGCCCAACCCTAGAGGACTATTGTGTGTGGGCTAGTTACACATGTTGGTGGCATGCCTCCTACCCCTAGCAAAACCAAATCCTCCTCAGCCTCATCCTCTCTACATATCCTATGTAGGTATATCCCTCTGTTGTTGGTGTGCATGGTGTCGAGAGTGCTAATGATGGTATAGTGGTGGTCTCAGAGCGAGGTGGACTAAACCCTCCACTAGGTGGTGGAGCTACAACCCATTTCCTCTTCTTATGGAATGACTGCACCTGCTCCTATATCTTACTCATGGCCCTGTCTCATTACTCTTGGACCTTGCCCCTGTTCTCCTCTACTAGGTTGGCCTTCTCCACCACCTTTTCCAAGGTCATAGGAGACATCATCTTGACTGTACCAGCTATATCCGCATTTATGCCCTTGATGAACCTGTTCACATGTAGTTTCTCATCCTGAAGGTAATCAACATATTGCATATGGTCCAAGAAGCATGACTCATATTGCACCACGGTGTCTGATCCCTTGCGAAGGTTGTGAAACTCATATATCCTCTTCTGAATAAAATTCTTGGACATACATTGGGCTCTAAAATGTTCCTTGAACATCTCCCAAATCACTATATCTCGAGTCAGATGGAGATTCCGCTCCTCATTCCTCCACCAAACATCTGTTGGGTCTTAGAGGAGGTGAATGATAAGTATATCTTTAATGTTACTCTCATATGGGTGAAGCCCAAATAAACTATCAAGACTTTGGTTTCATGATTCGGCTCCAAACCCATCATTAGTCCCTCCATAAGTGGGTGATTGCAATCGAAGAAGATCTCTAATAACATTTCCCGTGTCACGACCATACCGATAGTGTAGTTGCTTAGCCATTTACCTATCTAGTGAACAAGGTTATCATGACCGTAGTGATCCCTCAATACTATGAGAGAAGCTCGATGAAGAGTGGCCACTCTCTCAAAATAAACTCAGACTACGGGACCTCACTCATGTAGTGCCCACTCCTCTTCGACACTTATTTTTGTTATGATCATGCTTACTAGCTACTTAGAGACATGGATATTGATATAGTATTCTGGTTAGCATGTTGATAGACTATATGGACATTTGATGATTATTGTGATTTGACCCTCATCATGGATTGTATGGATGCCTAGTTGACACTATTAGATATTGCAACACATGTTGATTTAGCGTTGCTTACTTATATACTAACATCTTCAATTCATGATAGTTACGACTATATGTTTAGATGCACCATCTAACCATGTGTACTTTGATATTATGGTTTATTAATTTTATGATGATATTAGGTGATCAGTGAGTATGTGAATTTCATGGTTGTCGTAAAATAGGAATGGTGATTATTGGTAATTGTAAATGATTGATTTATGTTAGAATTGTGTAACCTTGACAATGATATAACTATGATGCATGATGATGATTATATGATGGATGATTTATATATGTTTTGATTTCCTTGACGTATTGATGTGGCCTTGAGGCCGAAGGTGGTATTATTTTGTGGTTGTAGGAAATGAAATCACACAAAACAAGGAGGGACTAGGAAGGCCAACCATGAAGGAATGTTGTGTGTTCACAACATGGTCACCTTGGCATTGCGTGTATGTATGTGTGTTTTGTCATGTTGTGTATCATCTATTAGGAGGTCTCCATGGGGGAGCACCTCACAATGTGACCATGGGTGTAATTGTGGTTGTGTTCTTTATTTAATTTTGGATGTTGTGATTTTATTTAAAGTTCTAATGTACCCTTGTATACTTTTATGTTCCTATGTTGTCAATGTGCCCCTAATTAACTATGTAATTTGTTAGTATGAGCTAGTGTATTAATGTGGTGAATGGGGGCAATGTGTATGTGGTTATACCTTAGTCTTTTACTTTGGTTTATTGAATTTTTAGGTGGCATTGGTTTGTGTGCCATCCCCTTACCTCAAATCTCGGATTTGGGCTTTGAGCCCAATTTTGAAGGCTTATGGGACAAGTTTTACTTGTCCCACACTCTTTAAACTCCCCCAACCTAACCTATGACTTAAGGGGTCATATCTAGCCTCTAATTATGAAAATTTGATGGAAAAGAGGTAATTATTGCCCTCATATTCTTGATCCTCTAAATTCAATTTTGAATTGTGCAAAAGGGAGATTGTGTGCAAGATTAGTAGTGTCATATCCTCACCTACCTCTTTATGAGACTTTGGTTTGTGTGGGGAGTATGTGAGGTGGATTTTAGGGGATGAGGTGGCATCCTACATGGAGCCACATCACCTCTTCCTCCACCAAGTCTATTTATATGTTTCCTTTTTATGTTTTGGGGTTACTTGCTTGATCACTTGGATTTTGGATTGGGAAGAGCTTGTTGGTGTGCTTGCTTTGTGGAGAGGAATTGAAGTGGAATTTCTTGAAAGGAGAAGGTGCCACCAATGGCAAGGTAGGATCTTAACCTATTTTCTTTCTTGTTCTTGTTGTGTATGGAATGTCAAATTGTATGAATGTATGTGTGTTTGTTTTGGGTTGGGTAGTGTTGATCTTAAGGAAGGTGTAGGGAGAAAGAAAATGGGGGCCATGGTGGAGGAATAAGGGAGTATGTGAGGTGTATGGAGGGAGTGTGGGTAGGGTGTTCCACCTTGTGGAGGTATAAGGGAAATTTCTTGCTTTATCTTTGTATATTTTACATGAGGGAGTGATAAGAGTTTTGAGGGAGGGATAAGAGATTTGTGTATGTGGATGGAGCATTTGGAGGTTTCAAGGTGGACCCTTAACCCACTTGGGAGGTATAAGGGGTGCCCATATTTATTTTCTCCTTTGGCTCTAGTTTGAGCTTATGTTTTGTTTGAAAAGTTACATATTTTTGTTCTTGTTTAGATATGTGTTGTAGTCTTGAATATATGTTGTTGTGTGGAAGCCATTGTTGTAGTTGCCTTGGTTGTGAACATGTTACATTGCTGTTTGGTTGGAGCTTGGGGGCCAATGAGGGGGTTGGCTTCACCTCCTCATTGGAATTAGGCTGGGAGGAGAGCATTGCCTAGCTCCCTTGCCCTTGTTTGTGTGTTGAAGATGGAAGGGGAAGAGTTACAAGTTTATATGAAGAAATAAGAGTTGCAGGAATTAAGTGAAAATTGGGCATGTTGTCTCCACCATTTTGGGTGGAGGGCTTGTAATACTTGCATTTTAATTCTTTTAATGTATCTTGTAATGGGAATTGAAATGAGTCTATATGTACTTTATAGTTTGAATATTGAAAGGATTGTATTCTTTTATGTTATTATAAAATCACCTTATAAGGCAAGTCTCAGTAATTTATTTGGAAACTTTTTAAAACATTTAAATTTGCATCTATAATTTATTGGGAAATTTTGTAAATCATTGAAATCTACATTATTGTTGGCTTAAGTCTGAATTCTGCATCCTTAAATTTGGAAGGGTGCTTTGAGGTTGCAGTGTTGTTAAAAGAAAATATTATATCTATGTCTTGTAATTTCTAGAACAAGTTATGGAATTTATATCACTGCATGATGTATAAGTTGGTAAATTGAAGGATTAGTATCTATGTTTTAATCAATATAGTATCATGGGTTTCCATTCATTATTTCATGTTCAAGATCAAAAGGATCTACCCTTTACTTCATGTATTCTTCTCTATAAAATCAAATCGGTTATATGTATATATAAACTTTGATTATAAATCTCTTATTACCTATAGATCCTGTGAAAACACAAACCAGAAAATGCTAATGTCCTTTCTTAATGAAATATGTTTTCCCTACAAATTTGGTTATGGAAATCGATTTAAATTCATATGCATGTATATAATTTATAAATATATATGCGCAGGTGATATAACATGATATTTGATCAAATAAGAAGTATTTTATATATATAATTGAAATGTGAAATCAATTTAGGTTTATAGAGAAACTTTTAAATAAATTAATAAAATGAGGGGTGGATGGCATGGCCGACCCACCCCACCCTTTATAGAAAGGGGGTGGGTCAGGCCATCTTTGCCCACCCCAAAATCTGTGAACATGGGTGGGCAACATGGCCAACCCACCCCACTCTTACTAAAAGGGGGTAGGTCGGCCATCCCATAAACCTCAAAATTACCATGGCCAAGCCGTTATGAACATAACCACACATAACCCTTTTGGGCCCGAATACATTGCTCAATGCACATAAATATATATATAATAGGTATATATATGTGTGTATATATACACACATTTGTGTATATATATACATATATATCCACATCTTGATCTGGAAAAAGGAAAATATACATATCATCCGGTAGATGCAAATACCCAGGAAAATAAAATATAGACCATTAAAACTATGAGAGATTTAAAAAAAAAGAATGAACATGAGATATGGGAGAGAAAATCCTCCCATTGTAGTCCCAGAGCTACCATATCCACCATAGTTTCTTCCCAAGCTTTCTTGTCTTCCCTTCGCAACTCTACCTGTGCAAATGGAGGCACATTAGGGTTAGAATGAGAATAAAAGAGATCATAAGGAAAGTTAGGGCACAAAAAGGAAACCTAAAATATAAGGGTGAGGATTAAATCAATCCTATGACTCTGATTTAATCATCATCCCTTTAAGTGATGGGTGAATAAAATTTAATAAAGTTTGAGTAAATTAAACTAATAAATCCCTAGGAATTTTGTTCAAGGGTGTGGGAAGTTAAATCATTTTGGGGATATTTTAATTATAGGTTTTTATTTAATAGTTGTGCATGGGGATGTTATATTTTATACTATGGGAAATTAGAAGATTAAAGGGTAAATGTGTATGGGTAATTAAATAAAGGGGGTGGCATGGGATTAATGTTATGCTAGGAAATTAATTAAAGTTAACTTAGGAGATATTGTAAATTAATTTAAATAAATCTTAGTGGGTGAAATTAACTAGTGGAGTTAGGAAATATTTTAATTAAAAATTGGATTAAATTATTAATAACCTAAGAAAGGAAAAATTAAATGGAAATTATTTAGGGATTAATTAATTAATTAATTAAATTAGGAAGTAATTAAGTCGAAATGCTTCGAGCAATAAAATAATAATTCCGATTAAATAAATGAAATTAATTCAGAAGGAGATGTATTAGATAAATGAGTAAACATTTTATTAATCATAATTAATGTATTTAAGATTGGTTTAATGTGTCTAATTAATAAAAAAATTGGTCACAATTTTATAGTTATGTGGTGTATTTTGGTGTGGAGTGACGTGGCATTAAAATGCGGGCATTACAACCCGTCTCTGCGTGTCTTGTTGATGTGTCGTTGAGTGTGCATCCTCGGCTAGGTGTGTGACATCCTTTGGCTAAATGTGATTAAGAAAATATAAAATTTATAGATGCCTAAATCTAATGGAATGTATTAGTTAAATGAATGTGCAATAAGAATAAATCGCCCAAGTAAATTAAGATAGAAGAGTATGAAACCCTAGTTGCAAAGAAGGAATAAGAAGACTTAGTTGTTTTGCAATTAAATATGAATGGTGTCGAAGTGCTGACTGATGAATAGAGAGGGAGAAGGGTCACACAAAACCTTAGAAAAATGTGTGAGCTAAAGATCTTCCTAGACTAAGGCACCTGGAATGGGTCAGGGGCACCTGTGGGTGCCACAGACCTACTATCGGTTCTTGTGGATCTGCTCAAACCCTCAAAAACCTCCTTTGTAGGGTTGAGAGATGTTTGTTTTCCTTTGCTTCTTGTCACTAGTATGTCGCACAATGATCGCGATGTCACTGATAACCTGCAATGAAAGATTGACCTACAAAACCCTCAAGAGTGCATCAAATCCCAAAAAGAAAAGAATGAAAATGAGGATTCATACTATCCTCGGATGTCGATGAGTGAACTTATGAGTGATCACTACGGTACATTTCAAACCCAATGTAGTTCTAGGTGTGTGTGTGTGGAATTGTGCCCTAGGTGTCTCTTATGCATGTCACACTTGATAGCGAGCAAATAGCTAGATGTAGAAGATGTAAGTAGATGTGTGTATGGAATAGAATGAAATTACCCTCCTATGAAGTGTATGCAAAAGAATGCAGTCCTTGCCCTTGAATGGATGTTATAATGAATGCTTGAATGCTCTTGAATAGCCTTTGGATGTAACCTCGGTGGTGATAACTAATGCTTAGTGCTTGGTCCTTTATTATGATCACATAACTTTATATTTATATGATTCCCTTGCTTGAATTTCATAATTAATCCTGAAAATTTCGACTACCAAAAAGATAAGATGATCAAAATGGATAGAAATGACCCAAAAGATGTGAACAAAGTACAAAGAGGTCAGGGGTGCCCAAAGGGGACGGGGGTGCTCGACGTTGGCATCCTAGTCAGGTGATGTCCAGGATGAGTAATGTCGAGGTGTGAAAAGACATACTGAGCTAGTGTAAGACCAAAAGTGGCAACCGAAAAAATAAAATGTGGCTAAGGACATGGGTTAATTAGTACTTTTCTTACTTAGGAATCATATGAATAGTAGTATACAACCAAGACTAGATAATTACCCAAAGTGCATGATTTTGTGTCTACATTTTCCCCACTTTATGTTGTTGAGTGAAAGATTGATAACATAAATTAGATAAGAGATGTGTACCTGATAACCATGTAGATTGATGGTGAAAGCGTGTTGAGAGACAAGGAAAAATGTGGAGTGATAAAAATGTGGAGCGTGGAAACTAGAGAGGAGAAAGTGCAAAAAGTGATGATGATGATGACCCTAGGGTGGAAACGCATGTGTAAATGTTGTGATTATACCTGTTGTTGATGTCAATGTTGATGTTGTTGTTGTTTGTTGATGTGATGTAGGATGATGTTGACTATCGCTTCCCATAAGGACGGACCTGCAAAAGAGAAGAATGATCAAGTAGTCAAATACGTGTGTATATGATCAAAATGTGTATAAAAAGTATGTAAGAAAGCATGTAAAATGTGTAAAATGTGAAAAAGTAACATGTGCACCTGATCCATGATGAGGAAAAGAGTGTATAAAGGATCTTCTAGATGATGTAGAGGAATGATTTTTTTGAGCAATCTCATGCCACCTACATAGAATGCAATTTTTTCAAGCGATCTCATGCCAAGAACTGGAATAAGTGTAGGGAGAAAATTCTGGTGTCATCCTCTAACCTTTATCTCGCTTCTCGATGTATGGAACACCATTGTAAATGGTGTGTAAAAATACGATCCGGTTCGACCAATTTTGATCCAATGCGAAAGTAGAAAATGTTGTATGGTGTATGTATGTTGAGTGTTAAGGACTATATGCCCTGTAAAAGCCACTATGTGAACTTTTCTAGACCGTGATCCACCGAAAGATGTTGTGTAACTTCCCCCTAGTCACAAGTGTCTAGGAAGGGTCAAGGGCACTTAAGCACTCTTGTCCTAGTCTAGGCGCTAGTGTCTGGTGTTGTAGTAAGGACCCAAGTCGATTCTAAGCCCTGTCTAAGACTGATGACTGTGTTGTACCGGTACTAAATTGTGTTGTGTAATGACTGTAGACTATTGTATGGGGTGACTGATTCACCCAAATTATGTCCCCCTCATTTAGGGTACATGTGACGTCGTTAAGGGAGTATGTGGTCCAAAAGAGGACTGATTGTTGTGTTGAAACTATGCCCTGTAGGGGAGGGAGTGTGTTTGGTAGAAACCAAGGCACACACAAACAAAGTGGCTAGGAAAACAAGTGTTAGTATAAGCAAGAAAAACACACATGTAAAATGTAAGCTAGAAAACAAGTAGACAATGTGTAAGCTAAGATGTAAGAAGACAATACGCAAGAAGATAATGTAGACCGTGAAAAGTGGGTTTCAAACATGGGACATCACTCACGATGTCGCAAGAAAATCAAGGCCGACTAGGCCAAAAGTAGACAAGTGTGCACACAAGACAAAAGGAAAATCCCATAAAAATGGCAAATAATGACAAGTAATGTAAGTAATGTAACAGATAACCATGGAAGCAAATAGACCTGCAATACAAATGTTGCACATGAAGCACCCGTTAGCATGTTAGAAAGATAAAAATTATGTCAAGGTGTGTATAATCTAATAAAGTAATGTGCTATGAAAAATGAACAATAACACTTGTAGTGTACGAAAGTGGATGCCCCCAGGAGTCATTTGTGGGACTTTGGTAATAGGTATTGCACTAAGCATCCATGTTGTATGTATAGATCTGTAGAATCTATGATCAAAACTAGAAAGCAAGTGAATGCGCATGTGTGTATGGAAAAATATAATGACATACAAGATATCTATCTAGCATGTGTAAAAAGTGTACATGTAACAAGTAAATGTAAGCAAGACTAAATGCGACCAAGATATGCAATATGTTATGGATGAGATGGAATGGAATGCAGAGTGAATGATAGGAGAAACATTCCCCCGAGTGGATGTGTATGTATGAGATGAGGTTCATTTATACATGCCCCTCGTAGTCAAGAATGAACCATAGAACAAGAGTGCATCATCAAGAAATGGTTTGAATTGTGTGTACTAAAAATATGTGATCATCAAAGTGCTAAGCATATGGTGTAAGTGGGTGAGTGAAAGTGTGGTGAGGTCCATTTGAGATGTAGACCCTTAACAGTCAAGTATGGATCATGGAACTGGAGTGTGTCATAGGGTAATGACTGCAACGTGTAAGAGTAGATGTCAGAAATATATTTTGTGAATGCATAGAGTAGATGTTGCGAGAAAGAGATGTGATAAGCACGCGATGTGTGTAGTGTGCGGTGTGCGGTGTGTAATGTGTGTAATGTGCGGTGTGCGCAATGTGTAGTGTGCGGTGTGTAGTGTGCGGTGTGTATAGGATGCCCTTAATAGTTAAGTGAGAACCATAACATGAGAGTTCATTATCGGGTAATGATGATACGAGCGTGTATCAAGATGTGTATGTTGTATGTGAGAGATTAGATGTGAAATGAAAAGTTTATAAGATAGGTGTTGATGCTAGAAAGGGGGAGAAAGAAATAGTGTGATTCCCCCAAGTGTGTGATGATGAATGTGCTATCTGATAAAAGTGAAAGACAAGGGTCCTCCACCCAATGCTTGTGGAGATAAAGGCGTGTGATCATGCTCTAAGAGTGGTGGTATATGAGATAGATGTTGTGTAGGTGAATGAATCCTATATGCATACAACCGATGAGTATACTACGAAGCGAAGGACATCTTTTTGTAACATAACATGGAGTGATGGACACCTTTGTGTAATGAATGTGGAGATGATGGAAACCTTTGTGTAACAAAACGTGGAGGTGATGGATACCTATATGAAGCGAGAATGTGGAGGTTATGAATACCTATTGTTGGTATCCAAATTGATTCTCCCTTGGAAGCCAAACAACATCACACATTTAACAAGATACTCAGAGACAAACAATTAATAAGTCATTTTGCAGCCACGGAAGGGATTCAACTGGCTCTTTGTCACTCGGGTGTTGGAGAAATGGATAGCACCATATAAAAGGATTTGATCTATCCTCACTACTTTAGGTTATGCCTTTCAACCAAGGTGAGAGGACCCGTTTTGTAACCTTTGTTGGTGAAGGACATCAAGAGATCCTTCTTTGCATAATTTTTAAAGAAAACCTTGAGAAAATATGATCAATACACCACAATTTAACTCTCACAAGTTGTCACTTCTAAAGAATGGAGATATTTTATGAACAAGGTTTGGGTTACTAAAGACACTTAAAACCCGCTTGCTTCTGTATATTTTGGTAGTAGAATTTGTTCATTTGTGGATACATAACACAAATAGGGGTACTTCAGGTAGGATTCATGGTTATTTGAAATTTTGGTGGGGAATTAAGCAAGATGAAGTTGATTTCACCAGATCTTTGAGAACCTTTACAACAATTGGAAAACTAATAGACATAATGCTTCAAAATAGCCAAAATATTCCTTCAACTAGAAGGTGTGTGTCAATGGAGGCCCATATCTGCACGGTTTCACACAATCTTTAAGAATTCAACATGAAGGCTCGAGCTAAAGACTCAATTAAACATTAACAACCCCTAGTTCATCACGCCTAAGATACACTCATAGGCTTACAAAAAATCTTTATCAACATAGTGGAAGTAAAATGATTTTAAATTGTTTATTTCATTACCAGATGAAATCTCTTCTCATAATGAAATTGCAAATGCCAAAATACTAACACATGGATGAGATCTTGTGTGATTCAAAGAGATTTTAATATAAGATTGCAACAAGAACAAGAAAAACTATTTGAAAGACATTCTGAAATAAAAGTAGACACAATTTTGCCCAAGATCAACACAGATTAATTCAAGATTTATCAGATTCATCAACAAGGGAAATTTTCTTGAACAATCTCAGAGCTTGTCAATGGTTGTACACTTATAACCATCTTGACATGATTGAAATCTAAAACACAAGAAATTAACAGGTTTCTCAGATGGTCTCTCAAGAAGATGGGATTTCTCAAATTTTCTCATAAAAATTAAACCCCGACCATTTGCAAGAGTATTCTCATTGCATTTATATAATTCACTTGCTCACTCATCCCAAATTTTCCCCCAAAAATAAGAATATTCGAGGAATCCTTTGCTTGTTACAAATTTGTCTCAGAAAGTGATGTTTAACAAATTTACACCCAAAGCTTCCAGGTGGATAAATCATGAACTGATCATGTTTCTCAGACCCTCAACTATGACTGGGATGCCATATCATAATTTTTGACAGTATTCTTAATCATTCTTTATTCAGTAGTGCGAGAAATCCCCTTTTAATCATTTTCAGGTGGCTCTATATGGTTGGATCTGACAAGCAATCCTTTTCACCCTCAAGAATACACCTTGAGAAATGAGTGCCCTTGCATGGATGCTTACATTCATGTGCTGTGAGTCCGAGTCGGCCAAGTGCAAAGAGGAGTCAGTGGAAGCCTCCATGTGTTTCCTTGGCGCAACTACAAAGGTGAAGTCCAGAGGCAAGTTCCCAAATGAGCGTGGGCCCTCCACGTGTTCAAAACCCTAGAGAGTTGCACCAATTGCTAAAAATTCAGAGTATGGGAAGGTCCAACGGAAGCTTCCACGTGTCTATTTGACATAACTTCAAAGATGAAGTCTAGAGGTGGGACCTTAAATGAGCGTAGGTTTTCCACGTGCCTTGGGCCCCAAGAAAGTTACCTCGGCCTTCGAAAAGTCCCAATATAAAAGGAGCTAGTAGAAGCCTCCACATGTCTCACTAGCGCACTTTTGATATGGTGCCCAAAAGTAAAGACCCCAAACAAGTGCGGGATCACCACGTGTCTCAGCCCGACAAAGTTATTTGAAAGAGTTTAAGGACTAGCGAAGGTGCCACATGCCTAGGGTTCGAGAAAGTTTCCTCGGCCATTGAAAAGTCAAAGTATGGGTAGGGTCAGCGGAAACTTCCACGTGTCCCCTTGGCGCTCTTTCAAAAAGTAAAATTCAGGGGCAAATTCCCAAACATACACGGGCCCTCCACGTGTCCAAGGCCTTAGAAAGTTGCTTGAGAAGTCTTAAGTATATAGAGGAGCCAACAGAAGCCTCCACGTGTCTCATTGGCGCAACTGTGAAGGTAAGACCCAAAGGCGGATCCTCAAATGAGCACAGGCCCTCCACGTGTCTATAGTCTGACAAAGTTGCACCAGTCGCTTGAAGAAAAGTCTAAGTATGGGCAAGGCCAGTGGAAACCTCCACGTGTCTCCTTGGCGCAACTTCAAAGGTCAAACCAAGAGGCAAATTTTCAAATGAGTGCAGCCCTCCACGTGGACAAGCTTTGAGTTAAAGCAGGCCTGAGAGTCTCAAAATGCCCCGGCGACCCGCCTCTCTCGCTTCTAAATTTTGATGTGGGCCCCAACAGAGTTGTGGATTATTTCATAACTTTTCTCCCTTGTACAAAAAGGCAAAAATATGCAAAAGGCTCCGGTGACCCATCTCCCCGCTTGTAACTTGAAAAATTGCCACGTGTCCTTCTTCGGGGTCAAAGTAAGAATTTTGACACCGCTTCATATTTGTTGAATAACCAATTAGATACTATTGGGGTCGCGGGGCCAATTTGGTATTTTTACAAAAGTGACAAGTTTCACCAAAAAGACCCACCGGGCCACATCCAACCAGAAAGGACCATGTTTCCACGGATGTTGGGACAAAAATTGATAGGAAAACATGATTGTGGAAAAATAGAAAGAAGGAGAAACCCCAATTCATGCCCAAATTACAAATTCTTTCTCATGGGCATAGAAATGGAAAACATTATCTGAACTTAATGTGACCTTTGACAAAAGGAAAGGACTGACCATGACAACCAAATGAAGGAAAAATCTTTCACGCATCAATACAGGGAGACAGAGAAAACTTCAAACCATGCGGACTGAGACGTTTTGAACAAATAGGGCTAGATTAAATTAAGCACCAACACCTATGTGAAATAGAATGTAGAGATGATGGACACCTATGTGAAGTAGAACATGGAGGTGATGAACACCTATGTGAAATAGAATGTGGAGGTAATGGACACCTATATGAAGTAAAACACGGAGGTGATGCATACCGAGGTGAAGGAGTTGTCTGAATGGTGGACCTAGACTAATGTGATGGACTGGCGGACCGATGAGATCAGATAGGCCATGTGCGAACATGAGAGATATGAGTCAATTGTTCTTTAATCTATAGAGGCTGCGGGGACCGAGATGTTCTAGCTAATGTAATGGAAACCTCAAGAGGAGGTTACAACCATGGTGTAGATGGTAGAACACCATTAATAGAAATGACTTATTTGTTATGAATGAATTTTAGACACAAGTGATTCAAGGAGATGATAGATTTGGATGCGCGAATCCAATTGAGACCTAAGATCATGTCACACCCTTTGATTGTTGGTGCCACAAGAAAAGGCACAAGCATGGTGAGAGGACCGACAATGACTAGAAGCTTGACAACGCCATATGATTTAGGGACTGGATATGAAATTTACAAGAGTGGATAGTTGATAGCAACAAGGAGTGTGATAGAACACACATTGATGCACCATGATGGATCAATTGTAGTGTTATTGATATAAGTGGATCCAATAGAAGCACTAATGTGTAAGCGATCAGAAGATAATGTAGTGTGATAGTCATAATCAAAGAAAGTAATAATTGGTGGGGATGTCTTAGTATGAGCAACTAGAAAATCAAGAGCTCCCAATGCAGGAGGAGGCACTACGCGATATGTATGATTCACTGAGGATTCACCACTTATTTTTTTGTTTCGGTAGAGGATTGTTAAATATCTTGAGCTTATGATTTTCATTGATAGGTACAAAATCCGTAGGCTCTAGAAGTTCAATTGCATTATTATCGATCAGATCTTGAATGAGATTACGAAGTTTGAAACAATGATCTGTAGAATGTCCAACACATTGATGATAGTCACATCTAAGTTTTTCATCATAATTACGACCTTTAGGGTGAGATGGATCTAAATTGAGCAGAGGAGGAAGTGTAATAAGATTGCTTTTGACAAGTTGCGGTAGTATAATATGTGGAGCGAAAGTTAATTTTGTGTATGTTCTCTTAGGTGGTTATCATGGAAGATCCTTAGTATTGGATACAACATTGACAATGACTTTAGCTTCAACAAAATTAGTAGATGGCTTGAAAGTTGATTTACTTTGAAAGCGCAAAACGATGAAGCTTGCTCTTGATACTTAAGCTTTCCTATAGATAAGAGTTTTGTTTCACGTAGCTTAAGAGTATGACATAGTTGATCGAATGATGGAGATGTATAAAAGGGAACATTCTCATAGAGAGGTGACAATAGACTTTGAATAAATAGGTCTTGAATTTCGAGTCCTGCAAGTACATTGGACATCTTAGCTAGGTTATTTTTTATACCGCAGACACAATCCGGTAGATGTTCGTTAGAACCTTGTTTAAGCTGAGAAAGTTGAGCATAAGATATATCAGAGATGATATTGATAGAGAAATGAGAGAGAAAAGCATCAGCTAAATGTGTAAAGGATGTTACCAAATGGATAGGTAGATAATAGAACTAACGCATCACACAATCGTGAAGCCTACAAGGGAAGCATTTAGCTAGAAGAAAATGATCATCTATAAAATCTAGACATGCCACATGAAAAGCTCAAAGATGATCGTGTGGGTCCCCATGCCCATTGAAGATGGGAAACAGGAGGTTGAGTAGCAATGGAAGTGGGGATAGTAGTGGAAGCATTAAGCTCCGTGAGATTGGTGGCCTCCTCACGAGTAACAAATAAAAGCAAGTCTAGATCCTGTGGATTCTCAACGATATGATCATTAAGTTCTTTAAGGTGGGCTTTAGTGAATTCACCATAAGATTGAGCCATAGTGATAAGAGGATAAGATCCCTAAGGAGAAGGTGGATTTGAGCGTGGGGTTTATTGGATTATTCTCAGTGAGGATCAATTCTAGAACCTCATGCATATCGAAGAGGGTTACACTTCTAATGGAGATGAGAATGTTTACGTAATTAGCAAGAACACGAATCACAAGGAAAATCAAGCATAGAAAATATAGCACAGGGTGTCTGACATGTTCATAAATCAGAATAAAGGGGTACATATAGGAGTGTTGTGTAACTCTTGTGCATGACACATGTACACTAACCCTATTGACCTATTCTCACTAAGTGAGATGACTAACCAACTAGGTGGACAAGACGTCGAATGACGATAAGTCTAGTCATATACACCAACACCCCCTTCATCGAAGTTGAGGTAGGTCATGGAAATTCATGAAAGAGATAACTCCCTAGACAACTAAGAAATATGTGTCAATGGGGCTTGGCTACTAAGCCTAATAAGGTACCCATGTATAAAAAATAATCTTTCTAGAAAAGAGAAAGAGGAGAAGAATGATTCCTAACAACAAGGCCTGATTAGGTACCCATGTACAACAAGGATCTCAAGTAATGAAGGAATAACCCTTAAGGGAAAACATCCACTTATAAGACTCCTATACAACCTAAGAAAGATGTGTCAAACGAGTCTCAAAGAACTAAAGGCATAATAAGGTACTCATGTATAAACTATAATCTTTCTAGAAGAAGATAAGAGATGAAGAACGCTATCCAAATTCTCCTAAGATGAAGAGCGTGTCGAATACCACCCTGTATCAAGTGAAGATGAAGAAGATCCCCGAAGTGACAAGGTGTGGTTCCTATCTAAGGAATGATACTCAATATGTGAGGTGGAAGTGCCAACTACTCCACGAAGGGATGGTGAATCCCAAACAATGGTGAATAAAGAAGATGGAATAAAATCCTGAAGATAAGAGAAGGCCCAAGTAGATGTGTGGAAGCAATAGTGGACCTCACCCAAAGATGAGAGCACAAGAAAGGATACATGGCTTTAGTGAAGGGTTTGATTAAGAAGTCTAAAATTAGATATGAAGTCTCCAAGAAGAGTGTCAATTATGTGGTCCTTCACACCAAGACTGAAGAGAATCCACCTACATCGAATAATGTTCCTACCCTTAGGAAGGATAGAAAATAGCACTAGATGTCGGCCCACTCCACAAATGAAGAAGAAGCATGCAAGACTAAAATCGATGTTGATCTATAACCTGAAAGGTAACATAGGTCCTGGAAAAAGAGTGCACATGATACAAAAGTGATACCATGCCAATGTACGTGTCAGAGAGAGAAGAAGGTGGGGCCCAAAGAACCATTAGAAAGGGATCCAAAATAAGAGGTGGATCATGAAGAATCTCTGAAATGGTGGAAGTGACAAGTGTCCCTAGGGAAGCACTCCCAACGTGAGAGATAGATAGGTCCTCCAAGATGTGTGATGGCTCAAATGGAGCATGCAATGCAACACATGAAGTAGGAGGAGAAGACTACTATGGAGAGTTGCTGGAAGGCCAAGGTGAAGCAACATGGCACTCAATGAAAGCAACAAGTGTAGGGAGAGTTTCGTCAATTGAGCAATCAAGATGCAAGGTAAAGACAAGGGGAAATGGTCACATCTATCTCAGAGAAAGGGTCTCTAATGGAACACGAGTGTGAAGAGTGAATGAAAGCATGAACATGGTCAACAATGAGCTCTGTAGTGGCAACAGTAGTGTGAGTGGTCTCAAAAGCAAGGTCCTGATGTGGATGGTCAACAAGGACTCCCAAGAAGCAACAGAATAGAGGAACACTCAACAGTGGAAGGGATGTGAGAAGAGGAGAATCTATGGTGACACAAGAGTGGTCTAGGGAAGTGTATCTCTCTTAGATGGTGAAGCAATATCACCATAAAATTGTTGGATAATGGACCAAGCAGTGAAAGGGCACTCAATTTGCTTGAAAAACACAATGTATCCCTATAAACAATGTAAGATCGAGAAGGCCATAGACCTCATCATTGTGGTTAAACCACTTATCCTTTTGCAGAGGCTTGAGAGGCTCAGAATGAGACCATGGAGGTAGGGAAGCAAACCATGTGTAGTGTAGTGTCTGATGATGCCTTCCTTCCATGTTGAATATTTCTCGAATCGAGCATAACAACAAAATGGTGAAACTCCATAATGTAGATAAACCCCCAAAATATCCCAGATGACACTATAACTTAGTGTGAAAAGTACAAGCCCAAATAAATAGTGCAATGACCCAAGACAATATTATAACCCCTACTTTTGGAACTTTATAGTTTAGTCCATTGGACACAATCTGGTGAGTGTGCATCGTGAAACAATTGGCCACTCACCTTGCAATCAACGTAATAACGCACAAGAGAGGATACCACAATCAAGTTTTGTGGAACACAACAAATCGACACCGTAAACAAACACAACAAGCTAAAAACAAGAAAAGGGGTGAAATCAAGTCATGTTGTCAGAAAAAATTGTCTCAAGTTATAGTAGAAACCCCCTTGTCAGAAGACTCATGTGGTGGACACGCTCACTAGTTTGCAAGTAATAAAAAGGGTTATTACAACACACAAAATGGGCTCAAGACGAGTCCTAGGGACCTCCGGGATGCCGAAAAAGCTCTTGGAAGGAAAAAAATGACTACGAAGGTGTGCTACACACTCTAGCAAATGGTTAGAGAAAAAACAACCAATAACACTAAGAAAACGACCTTTAGGAACATCCAATTCGGCTAGTTTCAGAGAAAAATATGGACTAAAAAGGATCCAATAAACGTTAAATGCAACTATTTAATTTAACTAATGTAAAATTAAAAAGGATAAATTTTTAATTAATTTAGATGCCTAAATTATTATTTTTTTATAAAGCTCCTTTTAAATAGAATTAATTAATTACCTTTTTGAATATATAAATTAGATCTTTAAAAACTAACTTATATTAAAGGCCTACCTTTTTAAAAACCACCCTTAATTTAAAAGCTCACGTATATTTTTTTAAAAAGAATTACTTGGCCACTTTTAATTATAAAAGGGACGACACTTTCCAACCATATATTAAAAGCACAAATTTTATAACTAGCAATCATACGCGATGTATACGATGGAAACATCAAGGCAATATGTTGGAAAAGTGACACTGCAGAAAGAAACAAAGACAAAGGAACAAGGTCAATCAAGAAGGGTTAGAGGGAGGAGGAGGTGTAGGTCATGAGAACAGGTAGGGGAAACAATGCTAAACTCTTTTTTTTTCGATAACCACGTGTTTTTTTGCAAATCGTTACAAGGAGAAAAGGAGTGTGGTGTGGAAGGAAACAAGGCAACATATTATGGAGATATGTTAGAAGGTAAGTTTTAGGTATTAAAATGACTATCAAGCTATCGAATTATTTTTGCTCCACATTATCATCTCTATGCCACTTGCATTTTTCACATGAGTGGAATTTGCAGTTAAAGGGGTCAAATAAAAAATGGGGAAATTCCAAGAGGATGCGTTTGAAACCCAATCTTAATGGGGACATACATAGGGTCACTCAGTCAACAAAGAGTAAGAACAATACAAGACACCCTTGAGACAAAATAGAGTAGCTCCGAAAAGAGTAGTGGAAACACAATAATACCACAACAAAACTCGTAGAAAAATCGCAACATAAATGCAACAAAAACATACAAAGGCTCGCCCCCTAAAAGAAAAAGCAAACCAAAAATACTCCCCCTCATGGCTTTCATATGTATTGTTGATCTAATTGTTACATGGTAGGTGGAATATTGCTTAATAAATACTCTTATACTACATATTAAATGTGTCCTCTTTTGCCAATCTTTAATCTACTTGTCTTTTACCTACATATCATTTTATAATAAAATATTTATGTATCTACACCTCTCTACTACATATTAAAACATGTCTGAATCTCCCATCCACCTATCAAGCATATATACAAATAGAGTACTCTCTCATTTCCAATAATAGAAATAAAATTAGCATATTATCACTGGTAAGTAAGGCAACTCACTTGCACACATTATATTGGTGTTGGGAGCTTTCACAACAATTAAACCTCACCCACACCTTGTATGCCTTTTTATCAATATTTCCTTGATATGACAAGTATAACAATGAAATTTTAGGGTTTACAAGTTATAGATATTTTAGATTTATCCTCATCTTGTACACCATTATCAATATTTTCTTAATAAGACAAGTTTAATGTAGGAAATTTAGGGTTTGCAGAGTTAGGACACATTTTAGATTTGTTTTTAAGGGCATTCAATATAGATATTCCTTAGATTGATAAGATTGCGGTTGAAAAGATATGATATGAATCATATAGCTTCAAAAGTATCGTATTTGTTGTTTGTTTCTCCATGTATTTAATAGCAAAATAAAAGTTGAATGGGAAAAATAGACCCATGTCAAACAAACCCACCAACTAGGTTAAGTGCTCTTCAAAACCCAAAGTAGAACATGGAGAGCGACACATCCTAAATGACCTTTCAAACTTGTCATTTTCCTTGCATAATAATACAAGCACTTTATTTGAGAGTGAGTGCTAAACGGAACTCTTTCTAATAGTTGTCCTAAAATCAACAACATTATGGGTTAAATCACCATGCAGACAGAGATAAATCTATAATCCTAATATCTCCTCATTTTAGTATATACAAATCGATGGATCTCGTATCTATATTTGAAGCAGTTCAATTGTCTTTGAGATGAAAATAAAAAAAAAAAATATTTATTTATTACATGGATTATCTTATTGTACTTCAAGGGCGGTATGACGAAGGCCGTGATGTGCCTTTTTTCCCGTATATTAGCACTATCTCGTATAAAATATGATTATACGAATGCATCGCACCAAAATTTTAACAATGAAAATAAAAATTTATAGCCAAAATATTAAATTTTTAATGAAATAGTGAGTAACCTCGGAGCAATGTAACCATATTAAGTGGCTATGGTAGTCAAAGAGTGAGAAAAATCATAAGATTCGATGAGTTTAAATTGGGCTAAAGTCTACAAGATAAGGCAGATACCTTCCCAACAATATGTTGTTGGCCTTGACGTCACTGTGAAGTATGGGCAATCGACAAATGTGATGAAGATAAACCAACCCCTCAACGACCCCTAACACTATTTTGTACCCGATTTCCCAATCCAACATGCTTCTCTTCTGCGGAGCTCACTCGAGTTGTCGTTGTTTTCTTTGGTATATGTAGAAGAAGAAGAAGATTGAGGATTAGGATGTGCTTAACTCGATGTAATGTCTAGTTGTATTGATTTTGTTTCTTTTGCTTCTAAGAACCCGCACTACCTACACTATAACCTCTGCAACACTGACGAACACAATCCTATGGCATGGAGTGTAATAGTCCAACCAACAAAGTACTCTTTCTGAATAGGCGATGAGTTGAAGAAAGGAGCCACATTGATGTGTAGAAATTTGTGTTCACAACTATTAAAAAAATATTATGCTGACTACATGCAAATGTTTGAGGGGGAAAGGTTCAATCCAACTTATACAATGCCTTCAAAGGTAAAAAAACTTCCTTATAATTAAAAAAATGTTCAAACCCACCCTTAATAAAATAACCCCAAATAAGGCTCCACATAAAACAAATTGACCACTTTTTTAATTAAATCTTCCCACAATATAAACCCAAAATTATTAAAGGTAAACCTTATATAAAAACAATGTTTTGATTTTAAAAAGGTCAAAAAAATGGATACAGATTGGAGGCGGAGAAGCAATCAAAAGGTGAGTTGAAACCGATTAGAAGGAGAGTGACACAGCTCCAAAATCAATGACATGATATAGGTATAAAAATGCAGAGCACGAGAAATGGGAAACGAGGCCCAAACAGCTTGATCGTGGGATCGATGTACCAAAGACGAGAAGAGCTCAAATGGAAGGATGAAGTGCGACTGTGTCAAGATGCAAGTCATCTAGAATGACAAAGTAAAGGTGGAGCCATTACATGATAAACAAAGCTCTGGAGATGCAGGGGAGAACATAGATTGGTAACACGAGAGAAGCATACGACGCAGTGTCCGAGACCCAAACAAATTCAAAATAATTATTTTATGGAAAAAAATGACCCGAAGCTTAACAAAACATAGATTTAACACCAACGAGTCGTAGCAAAAACATGCTAAAAAAATGGGAAATGGAAAACGAAAAACACACCCCCATGGTAGATTTAACCAACTAGGTGGACAAGACGTCAAATGACGAAAAGTTTAGTCATATACACTAATAAGGTTCACCAAAATGATTAAGCAAATATAAGATTTATAGATGCCTAGATCTAATGCAATGTAGCAAAAGAAATGATCAGGCAATAAGAATAAATATGACCCAAGAAAATTAAGCTAGAAGAGTATAAAACCCTGGTTGCAAAGAAGGGATAAGAAGATTTATTTGTTTTGCAATCAAATTTGAATTGTGCCAAAGTGCTGACCTAATGAACAGAGAGGGAGAAGTGTCACACATAACCTCAGAAAAATGTGTGAGCTAAATATCTTCTTAGACTAGGGTGCCTGGAATAGGTTAGGGGTGCTTGCGGGTGCCACAAACTTTCTATAGGCACCTATGACTAGCTCAAACCCTTAGGAAACCTCCTTCATAGGGTCACGAGATGTTTGTTTTCCTTCACTTCTTATCACTAGTATGTCACACAATGATCACCGATGTAGCTGATAACCTACAATGAAAGATTGACCTGTAAAACCCTCAAGATTGCATCAAATCCCAAAAAGAAAATAATGCAAATGATGGGTTAGAATTTCCTAAGTTGTCAAATGAGTGAACTTACTACTGAGCATTGCACTACATTTCAGACCCAATGTAGTTCTAGGTGTGTGTGTGCGTGCGAAATTGTGCCCTAGGTGGCTCTTGTGCATGTCGAACTTAATAGCGAGCAAATAGCTAGATGTAGAAGATGCAAGTAGAAGTATGTATGTAATAGAATGAACTTCCCCTCTTATGAAGTGTATATAGAGGAATGCATTCCTTGCCCTCGAATGCTATCAATAGCCTTTAGATTCAACCTTAGGTGGTGATAGCCAATGCTTAGTGCTTGTTCCTTTATTGTGATCACATAAATTTATATTTATATGATTCCCGTGCTTGAATTTCGTAATTAACCCTAAAAAGAATGACTACAAAAATATAAGATGCTTAAAATGGCTAGAAAGGACCCAAAAGATGTGAACAAAGTACAAAGAGGTCATGCAGGTGCCCATAAGGGACGGGCGGTTAGGCTGGCATCCTAGTTGGGCTTTGGTGTTCAGGATTAGTAATGCCAAGGTGTGAAAATACAAACTGGGCTAGAAAGAGTGTAAAACCAAAAGTTACAACATAAAGAAAGAAAAGATGGCCAAGGACATGGGTTGATTAGTACTTTTATTACTTATGAATCATATGAATAGTAGTATGCAATCAAGACTAGATAATTACCCAAAGTGTGTGATTTTGTGTCTACAAAATGACCCTCTTAACCGGTCTCACCGGGTGGGGAGGCGGTCTTATGACACTCCCATCATATGTTGCAGCAATGCCTCCATGTCCGTGGGTCCAAAATTTGTGGCTCGAGGCTCCTAATAGGTGATCGACGTCCTCGAACCCTCAGGATCGACGTTACATGTCACATCCTATCATCTTGCGATCGTAGAGGGGGTAGGTAGCATTATATCTTAGTTTCAAGGTTTTGCACAAAAAGAAAATATTAAAGGCCATTATTAATTAATACAATTTAATTAAAACATCCTGTAGCGTCCAATGTCAAACCCGAGCTCTAATACCTACCGTCATGCCCCAAAAATTTAGCCAATAAAATATTATTAAGCACCCTAAATAAAAGCATATATTTTTTTGTTTATTAACATAATGCGTCGTTAAACCAATTTAATTATTTTTATGTTCATCGCTAATCCATTTTGATAATATATTAAATGATACTATTACATTTTAAATTTAATCAAGGTATTACTATGCCCAAAATGGCGAAACCGAAGGTGGCATACAAAAATTAAGTCATTAATTCTCTTACGATAACTTATATCTATCCAAGTTCTTTTTCCATCATTCTTTATATCACTATGTTATGAATCATGACACCACTTAATATAATGATTGTGAGTCATTTTTACACTAAAACAAGTTTTACTAGGTTTTTATTTATTTATTAATCGTAATACTACACTAACAATCATGTGTGTGATATGGACATGGGATTCCATTTGGGCCATCCGAATGAATCCCATCCAAGTTAACTATGAGACCAAATTATTATTTTTAAAACAATATTTACATTTAAAAAGAAACCATGCCTATTTAAATTAATTTTATTCCCAAACATTATAATAACTCCCAAACACTTTTAAGTTATGAGGATAGAATAACAATCATTGGATTGGTTTAATCTTATCCCTAGATCTTAGGTTTCGCAAATGGAGCTCTAATCCTCCACTATTTCATATTATCTTTCCTTTTTATTATTTTGTTTTTATGTGTACGAGTTTTTTTTTCAGGAAGGAGAAGAAGGAAGAATGGAGGCCAAAGAATTTTAAGGAGCTTCTCCACCAAAATTTTATTTTATTGATTGGTTTCAATCCTCCATTTTATTTTATGCAAATGTTGCTTACAGGATTCGAAGAGGTGGGCAATGCCCAAAAGGAGGAATGGGGGCAATGAGGGTTTACCCATCCGGTTTTTATTTTTTTGTTTTTATATTCATGGAAAAATGTAACCTTGTTCTCTCTTTATATATATATATATATATATATATATACGTAAAGATCTAAATGTGGTTTAAAAGAGTTAAATGCAAGAGAAAGTGGGATGCCAAACCCTTAACCTTTTATCTTTGTGATTTAATATAATTTGAATTAAGTCTTATTTCAAAGTAACTTATTGTAACGAATGATATTCTGATGACTAAATACAAATATGCAAGCACTACACACTCAACAATGTAAAACCCTAAGCAAATGTGAGAGGGATGATGACTTAGCCGATCTTGGCAAACCAAGAGTGATCGTGTTCATGTATTTGTTGGAATGGGTTGGAAACAATGCTACAAAGGCTTGATGATGAGGGTTCGAACCCCGGAATGTACAAGATGTAAGTACCCACAGAGGATAGAAGACCCCAAGCACTAATGCCCGATCCGGGTGCCTATGTCTACTAAAATGCTCTTAACCCGACCGTTTATAGGTCGAAGATCTTCATCATTACTTACTCTTTCATTCACTCTGGTTTCACCGTTAGGTTGTTGATCGCACTTTCGCAACCCGAAAAACAAATGACTACCTGCACATGCCCACAAATCACATCAAATCTAATAAAAAAGATGTAGAATGTGGAGTCGATTGACCCCAAATGTCACCCAAAGAGTGGACTTACAATCTGAGTGTCAGACTACATTTCGATTCCATGTAGTTCTTTGTGTGTGTGTGTGTGTGTGTCATGTGCCCTAGGTTGCCCTTGTGCAAATTGCACAATGATAATGTGTTAAATCTATATTGTCCCAAATATGCAAAATATGTGTGATGGAATAGAATGAACTCCCCTCCTACATAGTGTATGCAGATCAATGCAGCTCTTGTCCCTTGTATGAATATGCTATATGTATGCTTTGTAGTGCTCTTGTGCCTTTGTGCAAGCTTAGGTGGGGATAGATAATGTTTATAGTGCTTGGCCATTTTATTTATAAGAAGTAACTAAGTATATATATGACTCCCTTATTTGAATTTTGTAATTGACAACTGAAAGGCCAACCCAAAGTGTTAAAAGGTGAGCAAGAATTGAAAAAGGACCCAAAAGAGTAAAAAGAAGAAAGAGAGGGACAAGAGAGCCTATGAGGGACAAAAACACCTACACATTTCTATCCTAACTAGACGTTAGTGTCTGAGGCCATAAAAAGGTAAATCAATCAAGTGCTAAAGCAGAATCAGTAAGATGTGTAAAGCTAGTAAAGTGCAAGAGATAAAGCAACCAAAAGACTAAAAGGAGTTGTCAACCACTAGTTTTCTTGCTTAGGAATCATGTATACATTAGTATGCTTTAGGACCTAAAAATGTACCCAAGTGCATAGATTTTGTGTCTACATTTTCCCCACTTTATGTTGTTGAGTGAATACTCGATAACATAAAGTAGATAGAAGAAGCGTACCTTGTAAAAGGGAGAGGAGTGTAGCCGATAGTGTGCCAAGTGGAGAAGTAGCCATGTGAAGCGTGAAGTGATCGTAATGTGAAGCGTGACAACTAGGATAGGGAGGTAGACCCTAGGGGTGAATCGTATGCATAGTAGTGTGTTGTAGGAGCTTGTATTTATTTATGTGAGTTGTTTCTTATTGCTTGTAAGGACAAACCTACAAAAGAAGAACAAAACAGAGTAGTCAAAGTCCCGTATGTGAAAGATCATAGTAATGTATTTATAAGTATGTAAAAGTAGTGGAAAGTAGTAGCTAAGGAAAGAGTGCACTTAATGTATGAGAGAGTATATGATAGAAAATTTTCCTATTTGTTTTAGAGATGTTTTTGGATGGGGTTAGGAGTGATCAATTCCCAACCAAGAAAGTGTCAAGCCATGGATTTGAGCATCCTACCACCAAGGATGAGGTTTTGGGCGATCTCACACCAAGGATGAGTTTTTTTGGGTGATCTCATGCCAAGAGAAGAGTTTTGGGGAGAGAGGTTTGTTTTTCTCTCCTTCCATGATGCTTCTCAAATGATAAATGCCACTAAAAATTGGTATGTCCCGATTTGCAAATCGAATTTATAATTGAATTGTAACCAAATTGTAGCCAATTGAATGAATTCTATAACTGAAGCCAAGTATCTAATATATTGTAGAGTATCAAACTCGCTAGAAACCTGTGGTGAATCGAGAAACTGTCTAATTTTTCCCTTGGGACACAAGCACTCTCTTCTCTCCTCTAATATTGAGTGCAAGTGTTTGCTCTGTGTTTGTGATCCAAGTCTGATTCTAGACCACTCTATGATTGTGTACCTTTGCTAATTATGTATTGTTTTTTTCTGCTCGGCTCTATGTTGCCGGAAGGGTGATTGGTCCACCCTAATAGTTGCCCCCTCATTTGGGGTGCATGTGAAAATGTAGGAGGAGGCAGCCCAAACGAGAGGACCTAAAACTAATATGCATATCATGGATTAGATACTTATAGGGATAGGGAATGTGCATGGTAGAAACCAAGGCACATGTAAACAATATAGGCTAGAAACAAGTGTTAGTGTAAAAGATCTAACATGCAATAAAATACAATGTATCAAACAACTATGAAGACAAGAGGGACCGCAAAAAGTGGGTTGCATACATGGGACATCACTCACAATGTCACAAGAAAATTAGGGCCAAAGCGACCATAAATAAACAATGATCAAGCATGACATAGGGCATAGCCCACAAACAATAGTCAACAAGAAATAAGAGACAACCATGGTTGTATAGAATCCTACAAGGAAAATGCTACACATGAAACACCTGTTAGCATGTTAGAAAGATAAATAATATGTCAAAGCATGTATAGATCAGTGAAAAGTAAGTGACAAGAAGTAGTAAATATTGTAATAATAGGATCTGTGATTGTGGAGTAAGAGATTAACAAAGTTAGATTCCCCCAGGAGCCTTAATGGGACTGGTAAAGAGTGGTGTCAAGCATCATGCATTGTGTAAGAATCTATAAAGGTCATGCATTCACCTCAAGATACCATGTGAATGCGCATGTGTGTATAAAAAAAGATAATGACATACTAAGAATCAACTAGCATAGGAAACAAAGTGTGACATGTTAATAGTATAACCTAACAAGAGTAAATACAACTAAGGTAGGTAGATGTCATGTAAATGTGATGGTGTGCTATGATATGAAAGATATGCAGATAAGGGGAACCACGTTGCCCCCCAACGGTTGCATGTGACATGAGGTTCATGTAGGAATTGCGCCCTCAACAATCAAGTATGAACCGTAGAGCAAGAGTGTGTCATCGGGTGGAAAAGGTATTATATGTTATTGAGATTAGATGCTAGGGAATATTTACCATGAAGCACAGAGTATAAAGTGCAAAGAGAGATAAGCTATGAGTAGACGATATAGACAACAAATAGTGATGGGGGGAAGTGTTATGCCCCCCAAGTGTGTAGGTGATGGAAAACTATTTGATAATAGTGAAGAGTGAGGGCCTTTTATCTGGTATCCGAGAAAGAGAAGGCATGTGACCATGGTTTAGGACCGGTGGTGTAGGAGAATAAATATGTGTATGTGAGGGATACCAATGTGGTAAAGGAGGTAGAGAACACCTATAAGAATGGGTTGTCCGAGTAGGGGACTTAGGCCGAAAGGGTGGACTAATGGACCGATGAGGATGACGAGATCATGATGTAGGCCATGTACAAATGAGAGAGCTAGGTGCAGAGATAGATGTAGACTTGAGAGGTGGAGGAGGCCTAGATGTCATGGATGGGGATGAAACAAAGGGAAGAATGGGTCGAGATAATGGTGTACATGGTGGAATACCTTGAATAGTGACAACTTGCTTGCTATGAATGAACTTAAGACATAAGTGGAACATGGAAGGGATAACTTGGGTAGCTCAAAGCCAAGGGAGACCTAATACCATGTCACAATGCTTGATTTCAGATGTAACAAGGAACAATGTTGGTATGGTAAGGGACCCAACAATAATGGGAAGGATGACATGTCCATAAGAATTGGGACTGAAATTTGATTTAAGAGATTGGAAAGTTGATAGCGATGAAGTGTGTCGAGAGCATGCATTGAAAGGCACAAGGGATGGACCATAATATTATTGACTTGATGAGAACCAATAAAAGCATCGATATGCAATGAATCGGAAGAAAATGTATCGTGGTAGTCATGATATGAGAATGTAATAATTGGCTATGATGTATCAAAGAAAGAATAATAAGAAAATCAAGTAGTGTCGATGAGGGAGGAGGCACCACATGATATGTGTAATTGGCAGAGGAATCAATATCTGATTTGTCATGATTTAGTAATGGGTCATTGAAGATTTTAATATTTTGATTATCATTGGCTAGTTTATAAATAGACAACTTTGGAAGCTCAATTGCATTGTTGTCAATAAGATCTTGAATGACATGTTTGAGATTAAAACAATGATTAGTAGAATGCCCATTGCATTAGTGATAATCATAGTGTGTGTTTTCATCATAATTATGTCCATGTGGTCGAGAAGGATCTAGATTGAGCTATGGAGGGAGAGTAATCAGATTGATTTCAATGAGTCAGCAGAATAGGAGCCGAGGTGTGTAAGGTAGCTTAGTAAAAGTGTGCCTCATGGATTGTAATTGAAGCTTGGCAATGGTGTTAAAACAATGTTGATAATAGATTTTTGGGCAAGCTTAGTGGATGGTTTGAATGCGGTTTTGGATTTAAACTTGTTAGAAGATGAAGTGGAAGAAGTATCATAATACTTCAATTTACCCATAGATAACAATTTGTTTTCATGCAATTTGAGTGCATACAATTGATCAAAAGAAGGAGAAGTCTTGAAAATGACACACTCTTGGAGTGGAGGCAAAAGGCTTTGAATGAATAGATCTTGCAATTCAATCAACTAGAACATTAGTCATTTTGGCAAGGTTATTCTTATACCGCAAGACATAGTCCTGCAAGATGTTCATTAGATCCTTGTTTAATTTTAGCTAGTTGTGCATAAGATATCTTAGTGTCGATATTCATAGAAAAATGAGAAATGAATGCATCAAATAAAGATGTAAAAGATGTTACCAAATGGATAGGTAGATCATAGAACCATCACATAACATAGTCATGTAAGCTTTGAGGAAACAATTTTGCCAATAGTGTAAGGTCATTAAGCATAGTTAAGAAATGCGACTTGAAGGAGTGAAGGTGTTCTGGTGGTCACCATGGCCATCAAGATAGGAAACTTAGGTGTGACGAAGTTAGGAGGTAGAATATAAGAGGAGATGACAGTGCAAAAGGGCTATGAAGGAGGAGTGAGGAATCTAAAGATGGAGAGGAGGATGAAGAGGATTGTTGTAATTGGTGAATTTGGGTATGTAAATCATGGTATAAGGAGGATAGGTCATGAGTGCCTGAAGAGGAGTTGTGTCATGTGTGATAAGTAATGGGGAGGGTAAAGTGGGTTGTAGGGGTAGACATAGAAACAAGGACAATAGATGTAGGTGGAAGAGTGGTGGTGGAAGGAGGTGTAAGTGTCACAATAGGAATGAAAGTATTATTAGAGACTGGAGGGTTGAGTTTAGCTAATTGCTTGGCCTCATCATGGGAAATGAATAATAAGATATCTAGGTCTTGAGGGTTTTCAACAAGATGAGCATGGAGATCATGAAGATCTATGTCAGTAAAGGGGTCATAAATCTCAGCCATGGAAGAAGATCAGAAGAATTTTTGAGGAGAAGTGGGGTTCACTAAATGATTTAATCTAATTTGAACTAAATCTTATTTTAGAGTAACTTACCGCAATGAACGATATTCGAGACGATTACATACAAGAATGTGCAAAAACTAAGCATTCAACAATGTAAAACCCCAAGCAAATGAGAGAGGGATGACGACTTAGTTAATCTTGTGCAACTTGAGAGTGATCGCAACTATGTATATGTTGAAACATATTAGAAACAACATCGCAAAAGCTTGACGAGGATCAAAATCCCACAAATGTACATGATAGAAGCACCCACAGGAGGACAAGAGCACCCCATGTGCTAATGACTCGATTTGGGCGCATGTATTTGGTAAGATTCTCGAACTCCGCCATTTCGTGTGTGTGTGTGTGTATTCATGTCCCATGCCCTAGGTTTCCCTTGTGTAAGTTACACGATGATAGCAAGTTAGATCTAGATTGTCCCAAATAAACAAATTGTGTGTGATGGGATAAAATGAACTCCCCTCCTATGTAGTGTATGTAGATCAATGTAGCCCTTGTCCCTTGTATGAATGTGCTAGATGTATGTTTTGTAGTGCTTTTGTGCCTTTGTGCAAGCTTAGGTGGTGATAGATAATGCTTATAGTGTTTGGCCCCTTTATTTAGAAGAAGTAACTAAGTATATATATGATTCCCTTGTTTGAATTTCATAATTGACAACTGAAAGGCCAACCCAAAGTGTTAAAAGGTGGCCAAGAAGCAAAAGGACCCAAAAGAGTAAAAAGAAGAAAGAGAGGGACATGAGCACCCATGAGGGACACGAGTGTCTGGGCATTTCTGTCCTAACTGGGCACTAGTGTCCGAGGCCATCGAAAGGTAAATCAATCATGTGTTGGCATAATTGTAAGATGTGTAAAGCCAGTAAAGTGCAAGAGATAAATCAACCAAAATACCAAAAGGAGTGTATCAAACCACTAGTTTTTTTGCTTAGGAATCATGTATACATTAATAGGCTTTGAGACCTATAAATGTACCTAAGTGCATATATTTTGTGTCTATAGTTTATAAATGAGTGGTGGTTAATTGATAAGGCAAGGCCTTGTAAATTTGTAAATTTTAATGGATATAAAATATGAGAAAGTGCATATTTACTAAGAGGAAGGATATGTAATTTTTAGTTGTGTATAATTTTTCATATTGAGAAATAAGGTAAAAATTAACAAATAAAAGAAAATCTAAACTACTAATTTAATTTCCCTTTTACAATATAAATATATATATATATTCTTTTGATATCAAATATTCCATCCATGAAGAATATCACTATGAAATCAAAGTTTAAACCCAATGCTACTATGTTGAGAGCAATTAAGAGTGAAAGAAAACCCTTCATCATATTATGAAGTATTTATCCCTTTTATTTACAAGCAAGAGAGTAAAACTTTTCTCACAATAACTTTATTTTCAAGGATTATGAGATAAGAAAAACTATTTCAAAATCATATTTTAATACATACAAAATGAAAGTTTCCAATGAAATGAAACCTAAACCATTTTAAACATAGATTCGCCCTAAACATTGTGTTTTTTTTCTCAAGGAGAAAAAATCCTATGTACAACCCAACTTAAGGGAGATAAAACCCCAATTTTTTCACTTAACTACAAGATACAAATATAATAAAATTCAAGTATACAAGCCTCCCCCGAAAAGGGGAACAACATGTCAAAATTTTAAACTTTTCAAACCAACTCTCTCGATCTCATTACATCATTTGCAACATAAGGTGAAGCAATCCCAAACTTCCAACTAAACAATATTACAAAAAAACACTAAATTACAAAAATAAAAGCCACTCACTAAAGTGGGAACAATATGCTCAATTTTTTAGTATTTCCCAAATGAATTCATCTCCAAAAGTCATCCAAGGGCTCCAAAACTCCACTACACCAAGCTCCAAATCACCACAAGATCGAATGCCCATTTACCTCCCAACATATAAGCATCATTACACGTCTTCTCTCTAAAGAGAGAACATGTCAGCCTCCTCCAAGCCCATGGGAAAGAGGGGTAACATGTTACTCAAAGTTGTCAAGTTAAACAAGTATTTAAGGAGACTCAAAACAAGGGTAAACAAGAGATGAAAGACAACTTCCAACATCACAATAAAATTCACAAGAAACTAAGAAAAAAATGGAAATGGGAAGAGGGGAGAGGGATCACCAAATGTGCCAAAGTATAAAGAATGATAGAGCCAAAGACCAACCTCCAAATTTATCTCCAAGAATCCATCATCATCCTCTAACCCTTATTCCTCCATTTCTCCTCCTTATCAAGGTTTTTCAAGCCTTGTAAGCTTCCTTGGTAAGGATAGGAGGAGATTCCCAAACCAAATGGGAATGCCTCCTACTTCCCCCAAGGAAGGGAACATCAAATAACATTCATGGCTTCCCCAAGAAGCCATGAGAACAAGGATCCCCTCCCATTCCCAAAAAAAAAAAAAAATCCAACCAAATGAAAAGAAATCAAGAACCCACAAACCCAAACAAAACCCAAAAATTCTAACCAATGTAAACACTTTCAAAAATCACACACATACACATCAATTAATAAACCAAGACAACAAAAGAAGTGAGCCCCTACCTCATTCTCCAAGCACAAGTGATAAAACTCCAAAACTTTTGACTCCACTAGTTCTAAAAGTAAATCCTCCAAAGACTCCTCTCCAAAGTTCCAAAAGAAAAAGCCCCCAAACATCCAAAATTAGGGAAGATATAGAAAACTCCCAAAATCACAAACCCATGGGAGGGTGACATGTGTCACCCTTCCAACTAAGCAATCCATCCAAGTCACCCATGTCATTTTCCAAGTTCCCTCCAAATAATAAATGCAAGGGGACAAAATTTAAATTGCCCCCAAAGCCCACAACGCAATCCCAAGGTCACCCATGTAAGACAAGAGGAAAAGGCTTTGATGTTGACTTATGAGAGGGCGGAGTGAGAAAATATATTTTGGGTTCACAAAAAGCTTCCCCACCCATGTGTTAGGTCTCAAGGACCATTTTTAAGGTAAGGGAGACCCTTCCCTTTACATATATGCCTCAAAAATTCCCTTTTTGATCAAATTCACGATTTGAGAGTCAATGGAATAAACAAGGTGAGAAATGGTCCCCACATAAATGATTAGTAAATCCTGAGACACCAAAAATATGTTTAAGACAAATAAAACACCCCACAAACCAAATCATCACAAATGACCACATTAACACAAATCAATCCCGATTAAGTGAGAAATAAAGTAAAATTAATTTTACCATGGTGCTCAAGGGTAAGAGGGTAATAAAATGATTTAATACAAATTAAATACAATGATCAACCAAAATCCTCCAAATATAAATAATGACCAAAATACAACAAGGTGAGAAAAAGGGCTCAAGCAAGATGGCTTAGGCATCTTTGGTAGTGCTACCACTAAGTCCCATGTTCGCCAAGTGGTGTAACTTGCAATCCTACACACTCAAGGCAAACCTCAAATTTACTCGACATGATAAAATCATTATGAAAATCAACTATACTATATCAACTAAATAAGATTTCACCACATCTATCTATCAACGATACATAAAAACATGATCTAATATCAACAATATCTAAATCATGATCAAGATCATTAGTAAACTCCATATAGAAACATAATCTATCTAATCTCAACATCATAATACCACCATCTCTAATCAACATGAAATGTCAAAAATCATGAATGTCACAGAGTCTCAATAGTGCCCTGTCAAAATAAGAATGTCATATACCATATGATGATAATCATAGTGATAAATAATCAAAATCTAATAAAATCAAGTATTAAATGTCTCATATGCAATATCAAACTGATTAGATGAGACAACAAATCACAGAAGAGAAAGAAAACTAGTGAGCACTACATACCCTAAATCCCGCTTATCTATTTATCGAGTGTTCTTTGGTGGTGATTTAACAAAAATAGATTTTTATTATTAAACCCTGATTACAGAGAAACCGATGTAAAAATATACATCGTTTAAGTAATGTGACACAAGCAAATAAGTATAAAACTCTAAGCAAGAGATATATGATGAATGTCTTAGTTGATTTACGCCGATTTCGAAGTGCTCTGGGTCGGAAAATCAAATAAGAAGTGAGCAATGTCGTAAATGCTCAGTATAAATTTTGGATCAGAGGGAATAAGGTTGGGCACGGGGCACCCATGGTAGGACAGGTGCGCTGGTGCTCAAGACCTCCTATGGGTGCCTATGATTGTGAAAATCATCAGAATCGATTTTTACTATATCGCACAAGTGTCACAAAAATTTTGTGTTCATCACCTATGTGCCACTCTTTGATCACCGAGGGTACATGTAACCTGCAAAATAGATATGACTTACAAAAGCCCATAAACCACATCAAATCCTAAAAATAAAGATGCAAAATGGGGAGTCGAACTGACCCTAACTTACTCCAAGAGTGAGCTTACAACCGAGCGCTATACTACATCTCTCGGACTCCATGTAGTTCTGGTGAGTGTGTGTAAGAATCTTGCCCTAGATGCCCTTGTGCAAGTGCATTTAATATCAGTCAGAGCTAGATGTAGCAATGTAATAGAATGTGTGGATGGAAAAATGAACTTCCCCTTCCTATGCTATGTATGCATAGTTGATGCAATCCCTTGTCCCTTGAATGGATGCTAGATGGATGTTTTAGAGTGCTTTATGTGCCTTTGATGTAAGCTTAGGTGATACTATGTAATGTTTAGTCTTTGGGTCCCTTATTTTGAACACATAATTATGTATTTATATGATTCCCTTGTTTGAATTTCATAATTGACAACTGAAGGGCGACCCATAAGTGAAAAAGGTTCCTAAAAGATAAAAGAGACCCAAAAGAAGTGAGTAAGGTGGAAAGAGTCAGGGGTGCCTGAGGGGCTAGGGGTGCTTAGCGTTGGTAACTAGAGCCATAAAAGATAAATAAGTAAAATACCGACTGTGTTGTAGGGTGTGTAAGACCAAATAGAAAACAAGAAACAAAGCAAAGAGGCCAAGGACAATCGTCAATTACTAGTTTTCTTGCTTAGGAATCATATGAATGCTACTATGTGCTTAGGACCTAGAAATGTACCCTAGTGTGTGATTTTGTGTCTAAAGGTGGTTGAGTAAAGACCACGAATCCCTCAATATAAATGCCTTAAAAGCCCTTAACTTATAGACCTTAAATCCCTTAATATAAATTTCAAAATGTCTTTGAATTATAGACTTTAAATCTCCTAACATAAATTTTACGAAGGTCCTCAATTTATTTGTTCAAGATTCATCAATGTGTTCTATGATTTGTCATGAAGCAAGAAGAAGTTTTTCACCCTTCAATTATCTAAAAACCCAAGAGTAGGTGTTTACTCATTAAGAGAGTATACATGCTATCAATAACTTATTTATGTATCAACAATTTAAGTGAAAGAAATTTCAGGAGGGAACTTTTAAAAAATGATTTATTGTCCCTTTTTACTCAATACATAAGCGTGGCTTTTTCTTAGACAAAACAACATTATTCAAGCGGAAGCCATAAAGATGGGAAATGAAAATAGATAATAAAGATATTTTTAGGGTAATATTTATTTATAATATTTTACTTGAGGGACATATAAACTCCTTTATTTAAAATGTTGATATGTTGTAAAGCTTAGTGTAAATATTGAGTATGTTGAAAGTCGCAAAATACAAATCAAAAGCCAAACAAGACAACAAGAGCCTAACATAACCCACTAATCAATAAATATATATATACACTAACAACATAACAAATAACTAGTTACAAACAAATATTAAATGTATACACACACCTTAATAACTATTTACACAATTCATATTGGCACTCCTAAGACAACACCTTCAAAAACATGACATTACTAATTTAATGTTTTGACTCTTGTATTCTTTTTATTAATATTAACAATATTAGAAAGTGCTCCTCCATCACTCTAGTTCATAGCTCTAGTATACTAATTAATATAGATATCTTAAATACATCTATCTAAAATACGCCGAGAGATATTAATCCCAAGGCACCTATCTAACTATGCAAGTGTATTATAAATACACCAATTAAATTATCTATCAATTTCCCGTTGATTTGTGACAAATGGAATCATTTAGCTATGCGATTGTGTTGGTCTCAAAAATATCTATTCAAGAAAAAAAAGACCCAAACATTACTACATGACCAAGATATTACTATTTTTTTATTGACTTCTCCAAGAAAAAAGAAACAAAATTATTTAAGTGACAATCCAATAGAAGTCAAATTTATGAATGAACTGTCACATGAACATCAAATTTAATGTCGAGAATAAAATTGAACAATGCACTCCATTACAACCTTTCCTACCATTGTATAACGCTTCTCGGTGTAAAAACATATACCATCCAAATTGTGGATATTAAAGACCCAAGCCCACCTCCATGTCCCACTTTGAGAAAGTGCTCCTCCACCACCCCAGTTCATAGCTCTGGTATAATAAAAGCATTTACTATCAAAAGTTTATATGTTGAGGGCTCACTGTATGCTACTCCAAATGAGGTTGATCGATGGTGCTTGCCTTATATTAGAACCTCACTCGTAGAAACTTTGAGTATGGATATTCGTTGATTCCTCTAGAATACCCCAAAACAAATATTAACAATATTTTCAATTTTTTTTTTTAAAATGCGACATTGCTAGGTATTAACTTGATAAAAGGAAAATCTATTTTCATTTTTCTCCGAAACCTTTACAAATTATTGTTGTACCAGCTCAGCCAGTACTTTGCCCTACTTGACCCGTAACAACCGGTGACCACTAAACCCTAAAGTTCTACATATCATACAAGGTCGACAACTTTTCGATTTCTTAGCTAGGGTTTCAGGGGGCTCTCCATTAGATTTGCAGTAGGAGGAGAAGGGGTTTACGCCGAAGTCATATCGTAATGGGTAAACAATCCAACATATTTTCGTAATATTTTGCAATGAGTATTCTTGTTTCTTTGAAAGATCGCTGTTTTCTGATTTACAAAAGATCCCTGTGCAAGTGTGTTCCATTCTATTTAAATTGATTGTTTTTGATCTGAAAGTTTTGGTGGCTTTAAGATTATTGATTTTTTCGTGTTTTTGGTGGGCAGCGAGGATCAAGGTTCATGAGTTACGCACTAAGGGGAAGACTGAATTGCTGAATCAGTTGAAGGAGCTTAAGGCCGAGTTGGCCCTGCTTAGGGTCGCTAAAGTTACTGGAGGAGCTCCCAATAAGCTATCCAAAATGTAAGCGATTTTAATCAATAAGCTATACATGCTCAAAGTATTAGGTTTTTTAGGGTTTATCGTGGCCGCGAGGGCTTCTCTATATGGCTTATGATGGTCGCTACAGTTTCTAAGCTTAGTGTGGCTGATGTTAGGGGTTCTAGGTTTGTCGGTGCCGTTATTTTACTTTCTCTAAATTTCCTTATCGAGGTGTTTGTTTTCATAATTTCTTGCATCTATTAGATTTTGTTTAGGTTTTATTTTGCCTTAATGCGGATTAATAAAAAGCGTTGTCAAAATTGACGTGAATTTGTGGTATTTGCAGTAAGGTGGTCAGGAAATCGATAGCTCAGGTTCTGACTGTGATATCACAGACCCAGAAAGCTGCGTTGAGGGAAGCATTCAAGAAGAAGAAGTACATGCCTCTCGATCTGCGCCCAAAGAAGACTCGTGCTATCAGGCGACGTCTCACCAAGCACCAGGTATTTGTTTTTGGAAATTCCAGTAGAATTTTGTAACTACAACATTTATCTGTGGTCTAAAAGCTTTATCTGTGCCAAGGCAACAATAAAAACACTGGTCACGCTAGAATGGTTGTCTCAGCCTGGCCAACATTGCCACGCCTTTTTTTTTTTTTTATGGCTACGTTTATTTTCCTCTAACCGTTCTTAAAGATCCATATGATTTTTTCGAACTAATTACAAGGCGAAGTCTCAACTGTACTCAATTTGTTCTTTTGTAATCACGAGTCATTCTTAAATGAATCAATCTCTGCCTTGCTGTTTGCACAACCGTGGCCAATCTCCACTTGAGCTATGTTATTGCTTTTGGGGATTAAATCCTAGTCGTGCTCCTCAATCTCTGCAATGGGCTGTCACCATTGGACTGCAGCCCCTTATGCTTGTTTGATTAGCTGCACAAATAGGCTTGCTTTATTTTTCGAATGTACAGAACCAACCTAATATGCTTCCTTCAAATAGTGAATATATGGATACTAGTATTTTTATTGGGCTGTCACCATTGTACTTGAGCCCCTTTGACTTGTTTAATTGGTCCTGCAAGTAGGATTTTTCATTGTAGTAATAGATAGGATTTTCCTGTTGGTTTATTACTATTACACTACAGCCCTTAGACCTGTTAGACTAGATTGACAAATAGGCTTGCTTGTTATTTTAATAACTGTACAGAGAAAATGTCTGGATTATTTTTTATTGTTGGTAAATTCCAATTTGTGGGACCTTTGGTGTAGATGCCATGACTGAGGTGATCTTATTCCTCAGTACTTGCACCCAGCCTTTTTTGTTGGGGTACACCATGCTCAGTCTTGGATGCTGTTTTTTATTCAATTTTAACACTTTATCATGTCTTTTGAAGATGCAAATTTTGGGGTGCTGCTTTGGAAGCCTCAATGCTTTAAGTGCTTGAAAATGAAAAATGTGTCCTTGTTTGATCTCCATGACTCGTGGTTTTCCTTCGCTTCAAGTGAATTCTCTATTTAGTGTTGAATGCTTTTAGTGCTTGAAAATGAAAAATGTGTCCTTGTTTTATCTCCATGACTCATGGTTTTCCTTCTTTCAAGCGAATTCTCTATTTGGTGTTGAATGCTTTTAGTGCTTGAAAATGAAAAATGCGTCCTTGTCTTATCTCCATGACTAATGGTTTTCCTTCTTTCAACTGAATTCTCTATTTGGTGTTGTTTTTGAACATTGAAAAAGGTAAATTGATATATTATGAGTACTGTTCCATGGGGATGTATGCCTTGCCTCCCAAATTTTGATGCTTCCGGGGGCTTTGGGACATCTGCAAAATTTCCCCCACTGATTCACCACTGCCACCAGGAGTCATTGGATGTTCACCCAAAGGGGGTTTGTTTCAGAAGGGACATTTCTGTCTCAGAAGGGACATTTCTGTCTCAGAAGGGATGTTTGGACTTTGGGACATTCTCCTTGAGACTTCAGGAAACTTACCTAACTTGTGCAAGTCCCTTGATTGTCCCAGAGACTTGCAGCTATCCCCTCCAAAAATGCTAAAAAGCTGTTCTTTTAAAATTTAAGACATTCTATTTTGGTGTTTGTGCCCATAACCCTAACCTTAATAGCTAAGTAGCTGACACGTTTTGGATATGGGTACAGATATGGAGTATCTGATATGCGGATACAGCAAAAAGTTTTTTTGGCCCCGGATAAGGCATTGGATACGGCCATACAATATATATATACTGCTGAGGATAAAATTCGCTTTAAAATTTGCTGTTAAAAACTGACAATTAAATTCGTGACTAAATTTGACCCATAAAATTAATATATAAACATATAAAATTAATATAAGCATAATTTATATATTAACTAAGCATATATTAATTAATATAAGCATATAAAATTAATATATAAACTACAACAAGTCATTAAATTTATTAGCATATAAAAACATTAAAATTATTATATCCTAAATTATTTTAAGATTTCCTGAAATTATTAAAAGAATAAGCTATAATATATTAATAATTTATGAACTATATAACTTTAATAATGTAGGCTGGGCAGATAACTTTAATAATTTAGGCTGGCCAGGTTTTATTAAAGTTATAAATATATAACTTTATATAAAAATAATTTAATAATTTATGGTGGGCAGGTTTTATTAAATTTATAAATATAGAACTTTATATAAAAATAATAAATCAAAACAAACATTATTAAAAAAATTAGACCTAGGTATCGAATTTTCTTCACAGAAAGTGTCACGGCTTCGCAGAATAGCTTCCAGACTTCATAGAAAACTCTTCCTTCCCAAAACGTATTCTCTGCCGGCGCCAGACTTCACAGAAAATCTTCCATGTTTCAGACGAATTTAATGGCGAATCTCAACATTTTTTCCGGCAGCTATAGATTCGGTGATTTCCGGATTTAATGGATGATGTTCGGCAAATGCGGTGACTTAGTATATATATTATATATGTATATATATAAATTAAAAATATATAAACTCCAGCCTACTAAATATGAATTTCATTTGTCCCTACCATATCTAGTTGAGGTGTTTATTACATTTATGATTTATCTCATACATACTATTTTTATCCATGTTTATGATGGCTTGTATTTAGTACCTTCTGTAGAATAATGGTGCTGTGAAAACTGTAATTTCTGCTGTAATGATATATTAAATTTAAACTGTACCTTCTGTAGAATAGTGGTGCTGTGAAAACTGTAATTTCTGCTGTAATGATATATTAAATTTAAACTAGAATAAAAAAACCAAACTAGAAAAAAAAAAAAAAAAAACACAGTTTTGGGCCTGGAAACGCCAGGATACAGCCTTTGATACGGCCAGGCAGGTCCGGATATGGCCAGGTACGTCTGCAGATGTACCTGGCCGTACCCGGACCTGCCTGGCCTTTCCAGGCACGTATCCGGGCCGTACCTGTACCGGGTATGTTTCGTAGGGGTGCCGTATCGGCTACTTTGCTTAAGAGTTTATGGGGCCCCACTTACACTTTAAACACTCAAAACTATAAATGAATCTCACACCCTCACTCCAGAGCGCTATCAAAGCTTGAAAACATTGAACAAGGCTGCAAGTGCAATAGTGAGAGCAAGTATAAGAGTGAGAGAAAGCAAGGCTGAAAGAGTGAGAGGTTGAGAGCATTGGCAAAGAGGGAGGGTTACAGCAAGAGCTTGAAGAGCAACAACCAAGTTTTCATTGGGCCATTTGCTAATTGTAATTGAAATGTAATCTTCATTTTTGAATTTGAATATAAATTTAAATTATGATATAAATATTAATATTTTGATACATGGCATTTTCATTGTTAAAAGTAATGTGTCGAGTATTTCAAAGTTTCATTTGTTATTTTTTGTACCTTTTTTAATACTAATTTTTCAAGTACTATATATATCTGTACTGTCCTTGCCCCTCCGTTCCCAAACCTAGGCTCTTCATCCCCATCACCCTGTTCCAAGACTCTGTGGAACTACGGTTATGACAGATGTTTTTACCTTGTCCTATGATCAAAACAAGAGATGACTATTGGCCAACCCAAGACACCTATTTTCAAATTATCAACCACATTAAACAAATAAGTCTATTCTGAAAATCCTTTTAGTTTGGTTAAGTACTGATCATACTTTACCTGGGGATTTAGACATTTGTAGCATTATTTGCAAGTTTGTATTGTTTGTACTGTTGATGTTTTATGCATTGTAGATTTTCATTAGCAAAAGCAGTTTATACATGCAAGATGAACTCCAATTATGGAAACAGAACAATTACTGTGGTATGGAATTTATTTTCTATTTGAGCTTTATGCAATTTGCAAACATTGAAGTTTTGGCCGTTGGATGTAGATAATGTTGAATTGGGTCAATTGAATTTGTTGTTTCAATGTGTGCCCATGTATATAAGTGAAACTCATTGTGAATAGCTTGCTTTAATACCCCTTTTTGTTGTCAATTTTTTTTTAGAATTAGTCAAAACAGATTTTTAATGTGAACTGTTTACTTATTTTTCAGGCTTCTTTGAAGACAGAGAGGGAGAAGAAAAAGGAAAAGTATTTCCCCATGAGAAAGTATGCAATTAAGGTCTAGAGATTAGGATTGCTTAGGTCTAGAAGAGATTATTTCTCAATGAGAGTTCTTTCTGCACAATTGTTCTACATGAACTGTAGAATACCCCATTACATTTCCATGGGCTTTTTGTGAGGTCAAATTGAGCTTGTGATAAAGGGAGTTTTCAATGTTAAGAACTATATTTATGTCTGATTTGGCAATACGATAAAATGTTTCGTGAATGTCGGTTTCAGTTGCTATCAAAATATTTTTTTCTTCAGGAGCCTAGATTTTCCTGATTGTAAAGCATCTCTCTTTAACTGATTTTTTTTTCCAGATAAATTGGTGTTTCACATCTTAATTATTAATCACTGATCTGGTAGCATTCATGTTGTTATCTGGCCTCAATAAAAAGTGATTGTCAACAATTAGATTAGAATGTAATACTTGTGTGATGTAGAAGTGTAGTGAATGATTCTATTCGAGGACTGTATTTGGCAATGGCAGTAAAAGCGTGTTAAATTGGTTCTCATTTTAATAATATTATGCAAAGGTTAAATGAGCAAAATATTTTGATCTTAAGTGGGGATATGAGCCAGAAGATTTTGTTTTTACTTGCGGCATCATTATGCCCTGGTTTTGGTTTTGGTTTTAAGCCTTGATCTGAATTTGTGAGGGTAGAGGGAAGTTAGTCCTTGTTTTTGAATATCCTGTCTACAGGTCTGTTTAATAAGATAATATCAAAGATGTCTACTTAACAAATTCTAAACCTGTAATTTATTTGAGTTTAAGAATTTTGTAGAACTTGTGATTCCAGTATTAATTGTCGCTTGAAGGTCATGGCTGAAGAACAGTCTTATTCCAAAATTCTGGGATTTCATGAAGCCTTTTCTTCTCACGCAAGGTTATTTTTAAACTTTTGAGCTTTTACTTTTAATTGTTGGTAAACTTTTGAACTTTTTACTTCTAATTTGTTGGTAAACTCTTGAGTTTTTTTGCTTTTAATTGTTGGTAAACTTTTGAGCCTTTTGCTTTTAACTGTTGGCAATTTGGTTGATTTCACATTTGCTAAATACCTGTGAGCTAGTAATTGTGTGCCTACCAAGCATTAATTATATCTGCCCTCGATAGGTAATTGCATGCCTACGATTGCATTATCTACATCTTGCCCAGAAAGGGTAAATTGTCAACCATGTGGCCAAACACCCTTTGAGTTAGTAATATAATGTGCCTACCATGCATTAACGATATCTAGCCGCAAAAAGGGGTTAGGCAACAATTATATTATATTACTTTGGTGATGTGTGGTGAATGATTCTATTCCAGGACTGTATTTTGCAATGCCAGTAAAAATATGTGCTAAATTTGTCCATATTTTTATAATATAATGCCAGGTTAAATGAACAAAATATTTGTGATCTAAAGTTGGGGGTATGAACCAAAGAATTTTGGCTCTAATTTGGCAACCACTTCTACTTATTTGGTTTCAATTTTAAGCCTGGATCTGAATCTGAGGGAAAGGGAATTCATCGTTGTACTTTAGATTTGTTTAAGGAAACAATAAGGATGCCTGTTGAACAAAAACTACATCTGCTCTTTATTGTAGTTTGAGAATGTTGCAGTACTTATGAATTATTAATGTCAAGAGAATGGCTGAATGGTCTCATTCCAACTCATCTATGAATTGTTAATCAACTTAATCTATTAGTTCTTAAGAGCATCCAAGAGAATGGATGAATGATCTTAATCCAACTCATCTATTAATTGTTAAGAGGATGGCTGAATGGCTGAATTGTCCAACTTATCTATTAATTGTTTAGTGCATGGCTGAATAGTCCAACCTTTTCTCGCATTCATGTAGCCTTTTATTTTCCTCTCTCATGCTAGGGTATTCTGTCTTATGAGCCTTCTGCTTTTTATTGTTTGTAATTTGCTTGTTTTCACATGGTTGAGCAGCCTATGTGTTTACAATTACTGGGCCGATTTGTGAAGAAAATCTTTGAAAAAAGTGTAGAACTCCTATTTAACAGGATGAGGATAAACCTCTCAGAACAGAAAGGGGATTTAATGTATAGGCTGAACTCCATCTTTTCAGGAGTTTCTCATTCCTTTGGCACCGTTTTTTGTGCTTGAGGTGATCTGCTCTCATATGCGTTTGACCTAAATTAATGTCCCGCTTTCTGAGGAATTAATATCTATCAATCCATAAGTGTGTGACATGTTGAGCAATAAATTGTGTATCACAGAATCCTGAGTCAAAAAAGCACTTGCAATACAGCCCGATTGAGTGCAGTGTGATACTGTTAGGGTTGCCATGGACCAAGTGGCTTAGTATTGCTGTGTAAGTCCTTTCTTGGTGATTGATTGTGAGAAATTGTAAGAACTCTATATATGTGTGAACTCGCCCTTTTTGTTGTTACTATCACAGCCCACTTTTGTGTCTGAGATCCGTCATGTGTGTGATTCTGGGGTGTTTTGGGGGAATTAAACCAAATGAAAAAGACAGATTTACCTTGCAAGCTGGTTGTCCATCAATAGAAAGATGTAGATGTTGACATGAAAAGTGTATGAGACATTATTTATGACATGCCCAATTCAAAGGCATAGGTTAGCTACCGTGATGTTGGTCTTAGATTTTTTGGCTAATGGCCTTCCTCATAAAAAATGTTATAATGAATCTCTTTTCTACAATGTCATTTACATGGAGAATGTATCTGCCTAATTTTCATCTTAATCTTTCATAATTGTCATGAGTGGCTTAAGGGGCCTGCTGGGAATGGGGTAGGACTATTCACATGGTCATTATGGGTGAGAGACAATTCACAAAAAGACATATTGCTATGTGGTCCTAGTTTTAGTTATTCTTGCCTTCGTCAGTTTTTTTGTCTCACACTAGCACTCTTGACGCTTGCATCTGACCAAGTCATTAGCACCTTCACTTGTTCTTAGTCGATCCACAACACATTGCATTACTTTTGACATTTAGGTCTTTTTGGCCGACACCATTGTCTATGGGTGACAAAGTGTTGCTGATAGCTTTCTATTGGCCATGGGCGATGGCGTCAGATATATATACACACCACACCTAGACATTTACTAGGAAGGGAGAAGGATCACATGAACTAGCCATTTACATTGCTCTTTTGCAGCAACTCCACATTTGCTCACTATTCTCTTGGTTCATCTTGCATTTGACCTCGGGATTGGACACTCTTCTTGATTGTTGGATTGCTTGCACTATTGGGTCATCTATAGTGAGTCTAGGACAAGAACAATGTTTCCCTTCTCTACCCATAGCGATTCCCACTTGATGTACTTGTTTGTCTACGAGAGATATGCATCGCTGACCACCGTGTAGGTAAGTGTTCTAACTCTCTTTGTCGCTTTGTATAGATTAATTTATTTCCCTTCTCCATTGCTCTATGATAGCTTATTATTAAATGAACATTGGTGCTAATTAGCATATTGCTCTTATATAATCAGCTCCATAGCTTTTCTTTATTTGTATTTCAATTATGTTTTAGTTGTATTGATTGTGCATGCTTGTGTTGTGTTATCTTTTTATTGATCTACATCTCTTCCCCATTAACCGATATCTTAGAAGGGTACTCTTCTCTATCTTGACTACAGGCCTTGGAAACTTTAGGTTGACCTAGTGTAGGGATTACAACCTTATGGATATGTTACCTTAGCGCTCTTTATAGTGCTTTTAAATCAATCAATTGTGTGCCGGTCCATGTGTGTCTCCTATTCGTTGCCTCATACCCTTGTAGAACGGAAGACTTAGGAGTGCAAGCCATTGAGACACATTCTTGGCCCGCCATACATTTTTGGTGAACCCGACGTGAATCCTATAGACCTTTTGATCGAGCACAACTCGTTAAAAGCATCCATTTTCAATTTTGACCCAATTTCAAATTACTAAACTTACAAAAACCTAAAAATTGGTTTACATAGACGCCATCGCCTGTGGGCGACCCCTTTGTTCCAATAAATCTCTTTTCGTAACGCTATTGGCCCCTCGTGCAAACTTTCTTGCATAGTCAATCTCGTTTGTTCCCAAGCTTGTCCATTGTCACTATCGGCTCTTGTGTAAACTTTTTTGCATGGTTGATGAGTCGGTAAACTCCATTTCATGACCTCTCACCCGCATCATCACTCTGTCATGGAGTATCTTGGGCCTGGGGTCTTTTGATTTTGTTGTGCAAACATTTCCTAAAACCTTTCATCCCGACGCTGAATTCCCCTTATGTACAGATTATTGTGTCATAGGAGTTCCTAGAAAGAAACCTCTTGCCCGCCGAATGGCCTATTTGAGGATGAAGAAGAGGAAAATCAAAATGACAATACTTCTGATCACCCTCTTGAGATTCAGAAATTTCTTGTACAATTTCCTCAATACAAGGACTAATCAAAAGAAATGATCAATAAACACCTCCTTGAACTTGTCTTCGAACAACTGGACAATAGGGTAGAAAAAGAGAAAGGTCATGAAGTAAGTGGATATGAAAATATCACCAATTATGACCCTACCAACCTCATTCTCCAACTCATTGATAGGATGAACCAACAACAATCTAATGTTACAACTCAATTCCTTCAAATGCAAGCCAACATGACTCAACTAGTCAATCGCCCTACAATGGGCTCTTGGGGCACCACACCCCCTCCTTTGCCAAATGGGCACTATGGGCCTAATGGGGTGCCCATTGCCCAACCCCCTATCCACAACAAATTCCTAAGAGCAGTCCAACAAGAGCCTCTAGCACCTTACATTGCTAGCATGGATATTGGGGGTATTGCTCCTTCCATCTCTTATGACGGGTCCACTAATCCCTCCCTTCACATTAAGGCCTTTGGCAATCTTTACAAGGAGTGGATCATAACCAATTCATATGCTGCTACCAAGCTCTTAGCCGAAACCCTTCCTGGCGGCGTTTTAGATTGGTATCATACCTTACCTCCTAATGCCATAGTTGAGCTAGAATCCTTTGTGACAAGCTAGTAAGTGAATTTCAATATCATGACCTATCTGAAAACAACATCAATGCCTACATCAACTGTAAGCAATCTGAAAATGAGCCAGCACAAGCTTTCATAAAATGTTGGAAGACTATCCACGTGTGTTTGTAATGCCCACTTCTCTTCGACACTTGTTCCTGTTATACTCTTGCTTACTAGCTGCCTAGAGACATGGTTATTGATATATTATTTTGGATAGCATATGTTTAGACTATACGACATTTGATTACTATGATGATTTGACTCTTATCGTGGATTGTTTTGATGCCTAGTAGACACTTGTTAGACATTGTAGCACATGTTGATTAACATTGTTTACTCATATACTGACATCTTGATGCGTATAGCTTGTTGTGAATGTGTTTTGATGCATTGTCTAACCATGTTTACATTGATATTATGGATTTATTGATTTTGAGATGATTTTGATGATCAGTATATGGATTGTCGTAAATGTGAATTGTGATCATGAATAATTGTAAATGTTTGAATTAGAATAGAGTTACGTACTGTGATATCTGATGATGATTATATGATGATGCTTTATATGTGTTTTATTTCCATGACGTATTGATGCGGCCATGAGGTCAAGGTGGTATTATTTGTGATTGTAGGAAACAAAGATCACACAAACAAAGAGAGACTAGGAAAGCCAACCATGAAGGAATGTCACGAGTTCACAACACGGTCACCTTGGCAACTGTTGTTTTTGTGTTGTGTCATCTTCTTGTTGTCGTCTTTCAGGAGGTCTCCATGGGGAGCACCTCACCATGTGACCATGGGTATTTGTAGTTATTTTATTTTATTTGTATGTGGTTATGTTATTTATGTTAATGTGGATGTTGTGATTTTATTTATGTCCTTATGTACCCCATGTACCCTTATGTTTCTATGTGGAAAATGTACCCCTAATTTAGATATGTAAATTGTTAGGTGTGAGCTAATGTTCCTTTTTATTATTATGCATGTTATGTGTCTTTGGCTTAATTATGATTAATTGTAAGGGTTATGGTTAGTATGATGATGTGGCTTTTGGGAGGGTTAGAGATTCCTTGGAATATGCTTTATTCCTTTCTTTTTTGTTTGAATTTTTTTATTTTTGCATTGGTATGTGTGCCACCCTAAACCCAAAATTCGGATTTGGGCTTTGAGCCCAATTTTGAAGGCTTGTGGGACAAGTTTTACTTGTCCCACACTCTTTAATTCCTTTCCCCAACCATACCTATGACTTGAGGGGTCATATTTAGCCCCTAATCATGATATTTTGGTGGAAAAGAGGCAATCATTGCTCTCTTTCTCTTGGTCTCCTAAATTAGTTTTGAAATGTGCAATTTGAGCTTGTGTGCAAGATTGGCAATGTCATATCCTCAACCTACCTCTTAATTATGCTTTGGTCTTTGTGTGAGCTTGGTGATGTGGATTTGAGGGAGATGAGTTGGCATCCTACATGGAGCCACATCACCTCTCCCTCCTTTTCTATTTAATTGCATCTTTTGGATGATGTTGGGGTTACTTGGTTTTACTTATTTTTACTTGGCTTTTGGATTTGGAGAGTGCTTGCTTGGGAATTGCTTGTTTTGGTGAAGGAGTTTGAAGTCTTGGATTGCTTGGAAAGTGAAGGTGCCACAAATGGCAAGGTAGGATCTTGATCCTTTGATTGCTTGTTTTAATGTTTATGGAATGTAAAATTGTTGAATGTATGTATGTTTATGGCTTGGGTTGGGTAGTTTTCCTTAAGAAGGTGTAGGGAGGAAGAAAATGGGAGCCATGAGGGAGGTATAAGAGTTATGTGAATTTTGGAGGGATTTGTGGGAAGAGTGTTCCACCTTGTGGAGGGATAAGGGGAAAATTCTTAATTATTTTTGTAAAATCTACTTGAGGGAGTCATAAGAGTTTGAGGGAGGCATAAGAGATTGTGTATGATGAAATATTGGAGGTTTCAAAGTGAGCACTTTGTTAGGAATATTAGTGCTCCATTATATTGTACGGGTAAATATCATGTTAATGTGTGGAATATATTAGTGTAACAATACACTAATATAAGTTATTAGGTGTTACGTGAGTTGTTTGAACAACTCACCTAATATGGTGGTTTGTTGTACAAGTTAAAATAGGACTCCTACATATTAGGAGTTCATCCTCCTATATATCTATGTAATGGTTCGAATGATCAATACACAACAATATTGTGTGGTATTTTGCTATGCATCATGTGGAAAGGCTCTTACCAAATATTTGGTATCAGAGCAGGTCAGTCTTTAGCCATGAGAGTCTTGTACAAGAGTTTCAGGAGAGTTTAGAAATTTTCATCTCACCGAGCATACTCTCACCTGTTAGGAACATATTGAAGGAACTCATAAAGGATCTGGAGGCATCTGGTATAAATTTGTGCAAGCATCTACGTGAGAGACATTCATATGCGCAGTTCTATCATTCGGCCATCACACTCTTTTCTCTCTGCCTTGTGAGTTGTATCAGCATGCCACAACCTGTTCTAAGCTCACATAATATTCTCCCATGCGCCATTCAATTCAGTTGCTCATGAAATTATAGTTGTATGCATTCATACCCATGTTGCATAGTTTTCAGTTTTGCACAGGAATTTGTAGCCGTATTAAAAAAATAGAGAAAATATACTTATCCTGATCTCTTGTATCTTACAAGTCTCAGAAGAAGGGGAAGATCCATTTCCGTGAGGTGTACGTGTAGTAGACTTTCCCTTTACCATGACTTTAATCCTTTATCTTACGTCACCGCTCAGCTCTCTTCATCCATCTATTTGGTGACAAAAGGTGGGAGCGCCATTGTATATATAAGGCTTTAAGTTGTGAAAATTTCATTGCAGTGGCTTTGGCGTCGATTCACTGTACATGATTTGCAGAATACAGTCCAAGCTTTGATTAATCTACTGAATCAACTATGCTAATTCGACCTCCTTCACAAACTTCTAAAGGCGTACCAGATCAAGTGAGTCGACTTTCATCCTTAGAAACACGTGGAGCTCAACTCTCAAAATGCATAAGAATTTGCTTTTCATGTCATATAAAAAGTTTTTCGTATGCTTTTATTTGATCTAGGTTTTAAGTCATTATAATCCGGATTTTTATATTTATATCAAAATCTAAAAAGTGTGTCAATGGTCTTTTAGTTTAAATAGGTTTTAGTTGTATTTAAGTTTTAGTGAGTTATTTAGAATTAGAATATTAAATCTTTGAGTCATTATGTTTATAGTAAATAGAAAGTAATTAACTATTACTTTCTATTCTATGGGTAGAAATTTAGTGTTATGTGTATTTAGTCTTTTTTTTGTCAAAATTGTATAAGGACGCATTATCGCTTGTATGCGACGTCCTGAGTCAAATGTTGAGTATGTCAATATTATGGGGGAGTATTTTCTCCTTAAAAAAGGGACATTCAAATGAGCTTCAAGTCTTCATTGGTAGAGTAAGCAACAATACTTTGGAGGTTGGAGGCAATGGAGGATGGAGGGCGATCAACGCCTCTCATCAATCACTAATGACGAGGCTACATTCAGATTTGGTGGCACTATTTTATATTATTTCAGTTGTTTGCTTTGAGTGGTGTGTGCAAAATAAAATGGCGTGTGGTTTCCTTCCTTGTTATGATTAAAACGAGGAGAATGTGCATTTTGGAATCTGAGAACAATTGTATAGGAGGGTAGCTGAACTGGAGTGATCATCTCATTGCAGGATATCCTTCAACCGTTGTACTTCTAACATCGATCGGCCGGTGAAATCTAACGTTCACCGTAAGTGAAAGTGGAATGTCAAGTTTGCGATGTAGGTGAATCAATGGAAGTGTGATCATCTAATATGGGATTCACTATGGTGAAGTAGATTGGTCATGTGCAACAAGATCCAAACAACAAGATCCAAACCAACAATATGCAGACCTAAAAGTATGCGAAGGCATACGATTCTGTTCCCAATTCTTCAGATGTTTTTTCTTCCCATGTTCGCACTAAGGGGGAAATTTTAAGAATATTAGTGCTCCATTATATTGTATGGGTAAATATCATGTTAATGTGTGGAATATATTAATGTAACAATACACTAATATAAGTTATTAGGTGTTACGTGAATTGTTTAAACACCTCACCTAATATGGTGGTTTGTTGTATGAGTTAAAATAGGACTCCTACATATTAGGAGTTCATCCTCCTATATATCTATGTAATGGCTCGAATGATCAATACACAACAAAGATTGTGTGGTATTTTGTTGTGCATCCTATGGAAAGGCTCTTACCAAATATTACCCTCTTGGGAGGTAAAAGGAGGCTGCCCATGCTTCTTCTCTCCTTTTGGCTCTAAGAATGAGCCTTTGTGAACTATGGAAATAAAATTGTAGGTTTCTTGTTGTTTTTATGTTACATGAAATTATAGTGTTTGTGTGTATGTCTTTATGTGGAAGCCCTTGTTGTTGCCATGGTTGTGAACTCTCTTCATTGTTACTTGGTTGGAGCTCGGGGTCAATGAAGGGGAATGGCTTCACCCCTTCATTGAGATTTGGTTGGGAGGAGAGTGTTGCCTAGCTCTCTCTCCTTTGTTGGTGTGCAAAAGATGTGATGGAGAAGTTGCAGTTTTGGTGGAGTTACAGATTCCTTTGGAAGAGATTTGACATGTTATCTCCACCATTTTTGTGGAGGGCTTGTATAGTCTTGCATTTTAATCCTTTTTGTAATTCTGTTAATACTTAAAGTTATTTGGAAGCCATGTAATTATTGGAAAGATCTTCCCTGTGTAAAAATTGTATTCTCTTCAAGTATTGAAAAGTTTGTATTTTGCTTAACTGTTGTAAAATTTGCCTTTGAGGCAATTCTGGATTTTTTTAAAAACCTTGTAAGACTTTGGAAGGAAATGACAGTTTGTAATTAATTAGAAAATCATTGTATATTCTGCCTTATTAGGCAAGTGGAAAGTTGTTGAAAATTCTGTAAAACATATTGGAAATTTAGTAAATTATTTAAGGGAAAATGTTTTTGGTTGATCTGTGTGATGTTATGTCTTTTATTTACTTCCTTGTTCAAGCTTTTAAAGAAATTGTTTCTTTTACTTCCTATATTCTTCTCTTTGGAAGTAAACTAGTTCAAATGCATGTCTGTACCTTGAAACAACCCGAAATCATTGTGGAAAAATATAGATCTAGAAATGATATTGTTATTCATATTAATCATGTTTTCTTTCCTTGCACATTTGGCAAAAATCATATTTAGGCTTATAAACTTGTGTATATATCATATATATACATATATTAAAATATAGGAATGTAGATAACTTATACATTTATCTACAGCTTTGGTATAGCCATTTTGATCAAATGAAAGACACTGTAGAAAAGATCAAAATCAAGTTTTAACATGAAAGCTAGTGGCGTAAAAACCAACTGCCTGAATACAACCAAAAAAACAACTTAACAACATAAAAACAACAACGGCTCAACAGATCCATGACCCAAAACTCGTCACATAACAAATGCGGCCAGATCGCCTTCCTTGTTGTGCCCAACCTTTAATCAGGCTAAAAACATCGCTTTTACACTCAAAATTATAGATAGGTATACACACACACACGTGTATCTATATACATATACATATACATATATCCCCATTCTTGAATCTGGTAAAATAAATTACACATTTCTTTCAGGGTAGAATTATACCTAGCAAAATAAAAGTGCAGATTTATCAAACTTGGAAGAAATAAAAGAAAGAAACAAAATAATAGAACTGTGGAAGTTTTTAAGGAAATAAATCAATAAGCATGGAGGATAGGGGAGAAAATCCTCCCATTGTTGACTTTGTAACATCTTCTTCCACATAGTTTCTCCTCTCTTGCCCTTGCCTCCATTTTTGCCTCCCTATAGCTTGACCTGTGCAAATGGAGGCACTTAGGGTTAGAAATGAATCATATAGGAATGCATAAGGAAATTTAGGGCAACAAGAATGACCTAAGATCTAAGGGAGAGGATTGAATCAATCCTACGTATGTGATTCAATCCTCCCCTTCATAATGGGTGAATAATTTTTAATGAACTTTATAATGCTTGAGCAAATTTATTTAATGGAACCCATAAGAGATGTTCACGGGTGTGGGCATTTTATTGTTTTAGGATATTAAATTAATGGTTTTAATTTATGTATGTGCATGGGTGTTGTGATTAGTTCTAGTGGGAAATTAATGCATGAGGGGAGTTTTAATAAAAGGGTTTTAATTTATTAAGTTGTGGATGTTTAAGTGTATTAAGGGAAAATTAATTAATAAAAGGGTTGTAAGGGGTATGTGAGTATTAAAGGAATGGTGTAGGAATTATCTTTTGTTAGGAATTTAATTATAAGTGCTTAAGGGAAATTTAACAATTAATTTGAATAAACTTTAGCATGCTAGGTTTTATTAATGTTAGCTAAGAAATATAATTTAGACATGATTTATTTAAATATTATTATTAACCTTAGTGGGAAAAATCAACGAAGTTAATTTGTAGATTATTTAATAAATTAATTGAGTTAATTAATTAAAATAATTAAATTAAATTCGAAAAGTAATTATTGTCGCAATGCTATGGGAAATTGAAATGATCATTCCAGGTTGATTAAATGAAATTAATCTAGCGGGAGAATGATTGATTAATCTAGTAAGATTCTAATTAATCGCGAATAATGTAATCGAGATTTAATTAACGCACTTAATCTTTCCAAAAAAAAAAAAATTGTTATAATCTCCTAAGCCTTGTGTCGTTGTTTTGAGATGTTTTGACGTGGAAAATTTTGGGTGTCACACATGCTTTAACATAACATGCCTAATGATAGCCTCTTCCACTTTTTCTACGAGCTCTTGAACCTCACCTTCAATACAAGGTGAGGTCCTTTTCTCCCACCTCTCTAGAAGAAGCTTTCAAATAAGCTAAAAGGCAAGATTATCTCATGAGAGAGTTTGAGAAAGTTCCTCCTAAGATACAACCCAACAAACAAGTCCAAATCCTCCAATGTTCTAAGAACAAGAACGTGACATATGACATTATGCGATACTAGAACCATCTTCAACATTGACCAACAAGAATCAACCTAGCTATCATCAACCATTGAGCAAGGAAGAGTTTAAACATTGCTTACCTAATCCGTTTACCATGATCTTAGATCCTTCTTGACCTATTCCTCAATGGCATGATGTGTAGCACCCCTCCTAGTAAGGAGTTACTTGTATGCTCAACTTATTTCTCTTGTGCTAATACGATTCTTTGCAAGCTTGTATCAATGTGGGTTCCAAAAATTATTTCCTTGGTCGATGGTCAAATAATGACGATGGGGGTAGTAGAGATGTATGTGTTCTAGTGGAATGTTGTCCTGGGACAACGAATTAAATCCATCTCTCTATCTGTGAGTCAATCGACAAATCACAATACCTAGAGAGTGGACAAACTTAACTTGTTAGCTAACACAATTCATCACCCATAATGAGCAATAAATTATGGAGAACATAATAAAGTGTTGTTGGGTTTTAAAATTGTACTTTAACAAACCACAGTTAGGGGACAACAAGTCCCTCCTCTTTATGGGAGAGGTTCCCTTATTGAAAGCAAGCAACAAAGATTATATAAAAATGTACAACTTTCAAAGTGTGGATTCCTGATACTTTAAAATGTTTTACATTTGTATATAAGCTTTGCTGCTTGCTTTCAATAAGGGAACCTCTCCCATAAAGAGGAGGGACTTACTGTCCCCTGACTGTGGTTTGTTAAAGTACAATTTTAAAACCCAACAGTTTTTGGTGATTCTATTGGGGAATTCGTTTCAAATGAATCCCTTTCTAAAAGAACAACTTCAAGATCATTTTTGGTCTGGAGAATCTACGGTATACACGTGGGAAGAAAGCTCTTGGGGTAGAAGATTCCCATTTTCAACTTCTGGAACAACAAAACTTCTCTCTTCTTCCAGAAAGAAGGAACATAGAACTTGTTCTACAAGCACACCTCCTGTTAAAGACATAAATTCCAAGAATAACATTCCTCAAGAACAACTCAGTCCTAATCTTCGTGCTCTGATACTTGCTGGTGTTTCAGCTCCCTTCAGACAATCTTCCCATAGATGGTAGCACCTTTGCCTTGGGGACAATGGGTTGGGCCTCTTGCTCTTCCTCAACCATTACATGAGTTACCTAGGGGTAACAGGAAAAGTTTTCCTAAATTCCGAGGTGATGGGAAAGTACACCCAGATGAACACATTGCAACCTTCATTATTGCATGTGGGATTCTTGGGGTTGAACATGAAGACGTCTCTGTCAGGCTCTTTGTGGAAACATTGTAGGATAATGCTATTGATTGGTTCTATCATCTTCCTGTTGGGTCAATCACTGATTGGAATACCATGAAAACTCGGTTTGAGCAACGTTTCAAACCTGCTGAAGATGTGCATGCTCTATTAGCTCAAATCTCTCATATTAAGAAGGAACCATTCGAGCCCATGAGAGAGTTTGTGGCTAAATTCAACAAGCTAATTCATAAAATTCCACAGAACACTCATCTAGTGGATCAAATCCAAAAGTGCTTCTTCCTCAATGCCCAGTTACCTGAAGTGAGTTATGCACTAAGGAGAGCTAACCTTGCAACTTTGGAGGCTGATCAACGGTTAGCTATCAATGTTGAGGATGACTTGATCATGTCTGGTAAATTGAAAAGAGAACCTTCCAAGTCTAAGGCATCTTCTTCTCCCTCTCTTGGAGCCAACTCAGATCAGTTAGTGCAGAAGTTGGCAAATGATCTCATTGCCATTAAAAAGCAATTGGCTCAACATACTCCTTACCAAGACATCCCAAGGAAGAATTTTCAGCCTAGGAACCGGTTACCTCCTTCTCAGACCAGATTGGCTATTGAAGGCCCACCCATCAAGGTTCCAGTCAATGTAACTTGTGAAGTTCAAGAACCTGATGATGAGGAGTTTAATGAACTCTATGAAGAACCAAAAGAAGAGGTTAATGAAGAACTGGAGGAGCTTGGTGGATCTCAAGTTCATTTCCTCACCATTGAAGGTATGGATGATGAAGATGGATATGATGAAAGAGTGGCAGATATGAATAGTGAGTCATATGTTGTCATGAATCGGGAGCAAGCGAACAGAAAAGAAAAAGTGGTGCAACGTGCTAAGAAATCTAAAGAGTATCCTATAACTATTTCAGTAGTTGCGAGAAGAGGAACTCCTATTCCCACTACCTCCACACAAAAGGTGAGTAATGCTAATCCTCCTCCTTCTACTTTTGTTCCCAAAACTTCTTGTCCTTCAAATCCTAAAGCTGATAAATCAAAAGTTTCTCAAGTTCATAGCAATGATTCCCCATCCTCCTCTGGATCTTTTGATATCATTGATCACCTCAAAAGACCAAGATCCAAATCTCAGAGGCAGAATTTTACCAGACTCATCCAAAAGATTTTGCTAAAATGGTAAACTTTGTCAATTCCAAATCCAAAGCTTCACCCAATATTTCTAAAGGTCTATTGCCCACTCCTTCTTCCTCACCTCAACCAAGTCTTGTGGCTGCAATCACTTCCCCTAATGAGAAAATTAAACCATTTTATGTGACTCTCCTCATAGTTGGCCATAAATTCAAGAATTGTGTTATAGACTCGAAGCATCGACACAATGTAATGCCTGCAAAAGTAGCTCATGCTTTGGGCCCGACTCTAACACGCACTGCCGTTGGTTCCTACTATTCCATGGAGAGTAGAGAAGTGCCTTTGTTGGGACGATTAAAGATGCACAAGTAGCCTTCACCGATTTTCCGGAGAAAAGAGTTAAAGGCATCATTACCGATATTCCTCCCTCATATGATGGTATACTTTGAGTAAATTTTTTTGTAAGGAAGTAGGAGGTGAAATTCAGATGGATTGGTCACATGCTTTGATCCCGGTCAATGGAAAAATAAAGAAGCTACTACCAGAGAGACAGACTGAATATATTGTGCAAAAGACTGATGATCCAAAAGCACAAATACTCTATGAAGATATAGGGCATGGTAACTATATGATTATGTCACAGGATGAGGCAAAACTTCCTAAGGGAGTGATTCATGATCCCAATGGCATTTGGACTCTAGAGTTTGATGGAAGTTGTTCTTCAGCTGGTTCTGGAGCTGGTGTGGTGTTGATCTCTCCTAAGGGAAGATTCATCCATTCTCTTTCAAGCTTTACTTTGAAAATACAAATAACACAACTGAATATGAGGCTCTCATCCTTGGGTTGAACATGCAAAAGAAATGGGAGTGAAGAATATTTGTGCTCGTGGTGATGCAGAGTTGATTGTGAAACATGTAAGGGATATTTACCAAGTCAAGAATAGGAGATTGAAACATTATAGAAATATTGTTTGGGATTCTATTGAGTTTCTTGATGCTTTCTTCATTGAAGTTTGTGCTAAGAGAGAAAAATACTAGAGCTGATTCTCTAGTTGTCTTAGGATCTCTGTTGATTCCTCACCCATATTTCTCTCAAGAGAAATTTACCATTGAAATGATTCATAGGCCCAGTGTACCAGATAATGCAAACAAATGGCAGGTTTTCAATGATGATCAACATTTTCTCTCTTTCTTAGAGCTTATTGATAACTTCAATCAATTGTATTTTGAAGGAAGTGAAGCTCTACCTAGAGAGTATGTGCCCTCTAATGAAGATGACATCGAGGAAGAGATGGATTAGGATGGCTGTATAAAGTTGAAAGGTAACAAGATTCCCAAAGGGCTAGTGAGTCTAGAAGATCTATTTGATAAACATGATAGGTATATCAAATCTAAAGCTCCTCAAGGTGCTCGACAATTTGCTGAGTTTGAAAAGGTTAATATTGGAAGTCATGAGGAACCCAAGATGGTGAATATTGGAAAATGTTGCACTCAAGAAGAGAAGAAGAAAGCAGTAAACCTATTAAAAAAGTATGCTGATGTTCTTGCCTATTCATATGATGATCTCAAGGATTTTCAACCAAAGGAGATGCAACACTTTATCCCTCTGAAACTTGGGATCAAACCGTTCAAGCAGAAACAAAGGCAATACAATCCTAAGGTTCTTTGGCACTATTTTTCAAGAGATCTAGAAATTCTGAAGGCAAAGATCATTTTCCCTATACATCATTCAACATGGATTTCCAACATTGTGCCTGCTAGGAAAAATAATGGTGAGATTTGCATCTGTGTAGATTTTAGGAATTTGAATCAGGCCTCTCTAGAAAGACAACTATCCTCTCCCCATGATGGATCAAGTTTTACAAGTTGTCACAGCTCGAGATGTTGTCTATGCTAAATGGGTTCTTTGGGTACAATCAGTTGAAGTCGCACCCCGGATCAGCACAAAATTGCTTTTACTACTCCTTGGGGCACCTTTACCTACAAGAGAATGCCTTTTGGTCTTATCAATGCTGATGCCACCTTTCAGAGGGAAATGGACTTGGATTTTGGCAGTCTAAAAGGAAAGTTTATTGTTGTGTACCTTGATGATTTGACTGTTTTCTCCAAAACAAGGGCAGATCTTTTTCAACATCTTGAAGCAGTCCTCTAGAAATGCAGAGAACATGGTGTTTCTCTTAATCCTAAGATTTCTTTCTTTTGTGTTACTGAAGGCAAGCTGCTGGGGCATATTGTCTCCAAAGAAGGAATCAAGATAGATCTAGAAAGAGTTCAAGAAATCCAACAGATTTCTCTTCCCACAAGCAAAAAGAGTGTTCACTCTTTCTTTGGTAAGATAAACTTCCTGAGGAGTTTCATTCCTGATTTTGCAGAACTGACTATGAGCATTGCTCACATGATGAAAGGAAATCAAAAAATTGGTTGGACTTCCGAAGGTAAAGAAGCATATGAAGGTATCAAGAAAGCAATTTCTAAGACTCCCATCTTAGCATGTCCTAATTTCAGAAAGGATTTTATCGTCTATTGATATGCTACAGAGAGTACCTTGGCTGCTGTGCTAACTTAGAAAAATTCTGAGAATAACAAACTTCCAATTGCCTTCATGAGCTATGTTTTGAAATCTCATGAATTAAAATATACCATGATGGAGAAACATGCTTTTGCAGTGGTCAAAGTTGTTAAATAGTTTCTCTTTTATATCCTCAATTCTCACTCTGTTGTGCTTGTACCTGATACAACCATCAAATATATTCTTACACAATAGGAGTTTGGAACTAAGAGGGGAAATTGGGTAGCTAAGGTCCAAGAATATGACCTTGATATCAAGCCAACTAAGCTAGTCCGGGGTAAAGGCTTATGTGAGCTTATTCTGAAGGAGCTAATGCAGAATTGTCCAAAGAAGTAGTTGATGTTCTGTTGTCCTCTTCCTTAGTTCAATAGATGAATGGTATGCTTGGTATTACACATTTTATTACTTATGGAGAGTGTCCATCCCACTTGAGTGCCAAGGAAAAGAGAGCTATTAAGCTAAGGTCTGCACAATATGTATTATGGGAAAATGCTTTATTCAAGCGAGGCATAGATGGAAGATTCCTTAAATGTGTGGACAAAGAGAAACAGAAGAAGTTGTTTTGATTTTCATGATCAGGCTTGTGGAGGGCATTTCTCTTATGTTGTCACTACCCATAAGATCCTTTGTGCAGGTACTATTGGCCTACATTGTTCAAAGATGCATCAAAATGGGTAGGTAAGTGTGAAGCCTGTCAAACTTTTGTTGGGAGACCTAAGTTGGCTGCTTTACCACTAAAACTAGTAGTGATTGATGAGCCTTTTCAACAATGGGGATTGGATTTCATTGAACTCTTAATCCACCTTCCAGTGTTGGGCATACTCACGTGCTAACTACTGCAAATTACTTCACAAAGTGGGTAGAGGTTATTCCAGTCAAAAGCACTACTTCTGAGGTGGTGTGTAATTTCATCAAAGAGAACATCTTGATAAGGTTTGGGGTACCAAACAAGATTGTGACTGATAATGATTCAAATTTTTCTTCTTCTGAGATGATGAATTTTTGCTATGGCTATGGAATTTCCCTTTCTCATTCTTCAGATTATTATCCTCAAGGGAATGGACAAGCAGAATCAACAAATAAGAATCTGGTAACCATCGTTTGGAAGCTTGTCAATGACTCTCAAAGGAATTGGCACAAGAAGCTCTATGATGCTCTCTGGGTAGATAGAATTACACCCAAAAGAGTAATTGGGATGTCTCCATTCCAAGTGGTGTATGGTGTTGAAGCTCAACTACCAGTAACAATGGAATTACCAGCCTTGCACTTAATGAAGGCTATTGAAGATACAAGTTTCATTAGTTCCTTGGACAAGAGGATCATGTATCTTCAGAAGTTGGATGAAGACATGATGTAGGTCTTTGATAGAATCTCATCCCATCAATTGAAGGTGAAAGATTTATTTGATAAGAAGGCTAGACCTAGAGATTTTCAAGTGGGAGACATTGTTCTATTATGGGACAAAAGACATGAACCTCAAGGAAGCCATGGTAAGTTTGATTCTCTTTGGCTTGGTCCTTTCAAAATCAGACACTTTGTTGGAGAAAACTCTTTCTACTTGGATTATATGGATGGATCTTCTCTCCCACTTCCTTATAGTGGGCAATATTTGAAGTTGTTCAAGTCCTAGGTGATTAGGTAGTCCTTTTGTATATTATGTACAATGTTTTGTTTTTGGCTTTCCTTGTTTTGGTTTGTTTCCCTTCGTGTGTGTTGTCTTTTGTTTTGTGTTGCCTTCGACTCTATTTGCCCAATGGATAAGGCACTGGTCTACCTTCTCGTTAGGTTGTGGAGCCTATTTTCATTTGTGAAAGTGTTGAAGATTATACACTAAGAGTACTATACACTTTCCACAATTGAATTTTTTTGGCCTTAAAACGTGCCCGATATATCGGGAAACGTGCTTTTCTCATATGGGCGGGATTTTTGACCCATAGGTTTATGGGACGGTTTTGGCCCATGGTTTTAATACCCACAATTTTGTAAAACTGCTTAAGCAGTTGTCTACTTATTTGGTTTTATGCATATGGTAGAAATATGAGGTAACATTGCGGATGTGTTTTGAATTCAGTGTGAATTCTCAGAGTTTGTTGAGCATAGATCCAAACAGATCTGGGTATTGTATTGAGAGAGTGGTGGCTTGTAATAAAATCTAGCAAGTGATTCTTGGTGGACGTAGCCCAAATTGGGTGAACCACGTTAAATACTTGTCTCTTTGTGTTGTGTTATTTTATTCTGCACTTTTATTTGAGATCTGTAATATTTTCTGCATATTAGTTTCTACTATTACGATTATGTGAGGGATTATTCTGCATATTTTATCCCTTATTTCCTAACACCTTCCCATATTTTTTTCTTGGATTCTTGTCTTGCCTCATTCCTTTGTCCAAGTCAAGTCATCCCCAGAAAGAGCCAATTGTTGTCGCCCTAAAATTCCCCTCTTGTGAAAGACGAATTTGTAGGTCCCAAGTGTTGGTATTGGTTTTAATCCCACCAGTTCCATTTAAAATTCCTCAATCATGCGTTTTGAAACATTTTTCTATCTCCTTTCATGGATGCGTGGAATTTATCAATCTTTTTCTATGGTTATGGACCGCGTCGAGCCTTGTATTCCTTGCATTTATCTTTCTGCAGGAAAAATATTTGATTCAGGTGCGAATGGTGGTGTTTTCCCCTTCTCTGCATTTTTCTACGGTCGTCTTCCCATCAAATTCTTTTCCAACGTCTGTGGATACATGGTCACCTCTAATTGGATGCGGTGTGGCGGGTCTTTTTGTGAACTTGTGACTTTTGTTACATTTGCAAAAATGTTGAATTACCCTGTGTCTCCACTGGATCCTGATTGGCTTTTGAAATTATGAAGTGGCGGAGAAAAATTCTTACTTTGGCCCCGCAAAGGGACACGTGGCTGTTTTCAAAAGTCAAAGCGGGGAGGCGGGTCATCGGAGCACTTTTGGAAATTTGGTTTTATTTCCAAAAGGGATTAAAGTTGTAAAATGAGCCGTGACTCCGTTGGGACGGGAAAAAGTCAAATATCGAGCCCACATCAAAAGTCAAATCGGGAGGCGGATCGTCGGGTCACTTTTGGAATTTTGGTTTTGTTGCGGAAAGGCATAAAAGTTATAAAGTGACCCGTGGCCACGCCGACACCCAGGAGAAGCCATGTGGAGAGCCCATATCAAAAGCGGATGGGCGGGCTGAAATGTTCCGAAGTGCCATTTCTCTAAAAGGCACAAAATATAAAAGTTTTCCCCAGACCGCTTCAGCTAAATCTCTCCCACATGGACGGCTCAAATTCAAAGTTTGCGAAAGCAAGATGAATGGTTATGATATGATGCATCTGGTTTTTCCTCCAAGAATGGAAACGACCGAGGTGTTAGAGAAGTTCGATGTTGGTTTCTTGAATCAGTTTCATCATTTTTGTAACCGAATGTAACCATTTTTGGAAGCTATTTAGCGGGTTCTCTACGCCATTGTTCGGGGTTGGATCCTGGCATTCTTGAAATGTTATAGATTTGAAATTAATCAATACAGAAGAATTTCCACTTCGTTTCCATCTGCTATTCCTTCTTTCCTTATCTGGAACCCGCAGATCATTAATCTTTTATGATAAGAAACTTTGTGTTCTTGTTTATATGATTTATGGAACTTTGTGTCCATGGAATTATATCTATTGTGAAAGTGAATGATTCTATTCTACATCTCCCTTGATCAATATGTATAAGGTTATACTCTGCTATCTATATTTCCTGAAAGTATTGTTATGTTCTTCCTCTCTCATCTCCTTGGTTCTTCTATTTTTTCGTATTAATAATCTTTCGGGCTTAAAACATTTCAAAGTATCAGGAATCCACACTTTGAAAGTTGTACATTTGTATATAAGCTTTGTTGCTTGCTTTCAATAAGGGAACCTCTCCCATAAAGAGGAGGGACTTGCTATCCCCTAACTATGGTTTGTTAAAGTACAATTTTAAAACCAAAAAGTGGTGAGTTACGAAATATAAGAAGTTTGAGGTGATTGTTGTATCATAAATATTTTGGTACGTGCCTTATTGAGCATGTGAGCTCATTGCCTTGGCACAAGTGTTAATCCTTGAGTTGCAGGATCCACGTGTCCACATATGTCAAGCGAACATAATGGTTCTAATGATAGTAACAATCCAAAATTAGGATAATATTGTATTCAATAAATTAGGAAGAAAGATATATGAAATATGACTTCAATTCTAATAAGATAAAACAAATATGTAATACTAATAATAATGAAAGTAAAATTTTGAAATAAATAAATTAAAAAAGAATGGGAAATGAATAGGCATGGGAAGGCACGTGATTGCCTAGCAAGATGAAGAGGTTTGGTGAATGTAATAAAGTGTTTGACCAAATGAAAGAACGTGACAAATTTTCAGAGAGAATTGAAGGCAAAGTGGTGTTTGTAGGCGTGTGGGGCGAGTTGGGCTATCGGTTTGCGATTAAGCGAGGATGATATGGTAAAGCCATCCATCAAGTAGAGCATGGAGTGGGACACATCCTAAAAAACCTTTCAAACTTTTCCTTTTCCTTGCATAATAATAATAGAAGCACCCTATTCGATATCTAGAGGCATTAACCATGGTGAAACCCAAGTTAATGTTGTAAATTTAGCAATTTTGGATAGTTGCAGCGAGTGTAGAGTCGGAGCTCTTCTTTACTAGCAATGGTAAAATAGGGTTATGTACTCTCATAATTAAATAATCAGAATGTCAAGGGGAAAATGTGATAAACAAAGCTTTCGCTAATAGCCATCCTAAATTAGTGCCATTGTGGATTAGATCAGCCCCGCACACGGAGATAAAATCGTAAACCAAATATCTCCTCACTTTTCCGTATACAAATTGATTGATCGAGTGTGTCTCAGATCGGTATTGGAAGTAGGTTCAATTGTGTATGAGAGGAGAGGAACTACTACACCGCCGCCACTGTTTTGGTTATTGTATGCAGAAGAAGAATATTGTGGATTAAGAGGCGTTGCATTGGGCGTAATTTCTAGTTGTATTGATTTTTACTTCTTTTACTTATGTGCACCTATCTTTGCGTGCACCGTAACCTTTGTAGTACCATTCTCGGTTTAGATGAAAGCTACCAATTCACTTTTCTTGATCCTTATCTTTTATTTTGAGTAGTTGTTTTGATTAAGACATTGGAAGTGCCCTTTTCTGCTATCCCAAGTATGTCTCTATAATATTTGTCTCTTTCACTCTTCCTCTACATGAAACCCTCTGTTTGTGCATCCTATGCATCTTCTCAGCCACTCTCAATGGAGAGCCATGGTTGCAAGTAGGTCTAAATGGGATCATTGGAAAAACATTATAAACTTCTAAGAAAATGTATCCACATGGGTCCAAACTCGATCAACCAACATCCTCCTCCCTTATGTAAAATGGGAAATTTGGAATAGATCACAGACCTCCATCATAACATAAAGGATAGGGATACCTTGTTAGAGGTTTCAGCTTTTATTACCCATTGAATCTATATGCAAAGAGAGGAAGCATGAGTAAGCCAAATTTATTTTTCCAAAATGCCCGAAGGTGATGCAGTCTCATCGAATGTGGTGATTGCGAGTTTTGCACAAAATAGGTATGTTTTCCCCTTCCTTCGCACTATTTTTTTTTTTTTCATCATTTCTGAATTTTGGAAATTAAATGTTGAATGATAGGGAATGTAATTCCAACAAATGAAAAAATCTTATCTTGAAGCGAACTGTCAAAACATAAAAAAATCTGACCTCGAAAGTCATGTGCATCGCCCACACCCAAATATACCGCAAATCTGAAACTCCTAGCATGACCCTTGGTAACGTAGCACACCATGGAGAACCTTAACCAAGTGTTTGAACTTATTTAACACCCTTGCAAGTCAAATTTCAAAGCCCACTTAGCTTATTAGTCACTTGTAGTGATGTGCTCATTTTAATAAACACGATTGATTTTGGCTTACATTCTTTGCTTAGCTTGAGAAAAGCGAAACCACTACCACCTACCTCTAGAATGCCAACATGAGAATTATAACTAACCATAATTGAAATGAAAACAATTTTGGCGGCTAGTGTTACAAGTGGGTTTTGGGGTCCACTGGTCGCCGTGCAACAAGACCTCCTCACACGTTTATGATAACAAGCCCCAAAGTTTCCTTTGTAAATTGAGCCCTGCTCATAATAATAGACTTACTGTTAGATGTGATGAAGTATCTATATATGAGGGAGTAAGTATAAATCATCATACTTACGTTTTGAACTTAAAGCGAGTGTTTTCAAGACCCATTTTGTAAGCACTTTAGCTATTTCGACCAACTTTCACAAAATTGCAACTTTAGCTAAACACACCTTCTGAGGGTCCCATTTGACTCCTAATACTCATGGAACCTTGTAGATATTATTTTTATACTTTATAGAGTATGAATTGATCAAATTATTGTATGAATGGTTTTCGATTTTTGGTGTTTCTCTCTCCCCCTTTTTCTCTCTAGAAATAACTATGAAATTTTTGATTGGTTTTAAAAATGTATATGGGTTTGAAACGAAATGGAAAATTGGATATGAGATGTATGTGGTTATTTTATAGTGAATGGAAAAGAAAATGAAATTTTAGACTTTCTTGCTCTTCCTTTTTTCTCTCTAGAAGTAACTATGAAATTTTGACTGGTTTTGAAACTGTAAATGGGATTAAAATGTATATGAGTTAACTTGCATAGTTGGTTGTAGTAAATTGAAGATGAAAAGAGTGTACCCTTAGTATTAAACAATGTTATGAAAAGAACTCGGAATAGGTCCACTCTTGACCTAATAAGCTTCCTTTTTCTTTCCGTGAACTTTTCCTTCTTGTAATGAAAGTATAATGGCTGACCAAGTAAACATGATTCTTAGAAACAAATTCTCAGGAAAAGTGTTGGTAGACTTATGGGTTTCTAAATGCTCCTAATGACCATTGAGTTATATAAATTAATTGTGATAAAGAAAATGGCAATATTCGAATGGAACTGCTATAGGTGAAATGTTAAACAAAAATATGCAGCCTAGTATTAAGAGGAATGAAGGGTCCCATGTTAAGTGTTCTTCATATAATTATAGTCAATTAATAAAAATAGGATGGTAATAAATACATAACCATAAAAATAGTCATGGGAAGTGCCTATCAATAAGTGTATATTGTAGTGGGGTCATTGTTGTACTTTTTCATTTTGGGAAATGTGGCTTTGATGTGCATCATGTGTTTCATGTTATATATGTGGGTCCATGGTTGTGCAAATGTATCATGTGTTATATATTATCCTAAGTGATCCCATGTGGTGTCATGTATCAAGCAATGTAAGCCAAAAAAATTATCCCGTTATTTTGTGTGTTGTATGTGTGTGTTTAAATCAGGCGTTACATGATGAAAGTAAGTTTTGTTGGTGGCATGCTAATTGGGGTCACTCCCATGAAAAATTTCATGCACTACGCCTTTGTTGTAATCAAATTCTTCTTAAGCTCCCAATTTGACCATGATACCATCACTTGGGAATGTTTGAGTGAAGCAATCAAAGTCCGTGATGCAATGCAACAAAAGGATTGTCACAAAGCAATTAACTAAGCTAATAAGAAAGTATAGGTATTCTCTAATCCCATTCCTAATCATAATTTAGGTGAGAGTTCTAAAATAAAGAGCATGCTATGAATAATGTAGTTGAAGCAAACTATCTTCTTGAAAGCACGGTGGCCATGAATGATGCTTAGAATTTCATAGTCTATGTGGAGCCCGAGTACCCTGGATCATTCCAGCCTCGAACTTACAGAGTTATATATCCTTTTGTACCTCAAAATAAGGCTTATCAAAGTAAAAATATCCCTCTTACAGACGCCATCGTCCCCTGTGGAAAACATCCTATACGATCGATGGTGTCTATGACTGCTCCCCTTACTATAAACACTATTGACCCAAGTGGAGAATCTCCTACGGGCCGATGGTGTCTCGAAATTCCCTACTGATAACATCACCCCTTATCAAATTGAAGCTTACAGAATCAATAGCGTATAAAATAAGAAAAAGACAGCTTTTGAAGTCTCTCTCGATTACCCCCGCTTCTTATGGCTTTGTCCCTAAAGATTCCAATCACTCTCAACTTATGCTTAACTCGGTCGGACGAGTGGGTTCCTCTTAAAACACTTTCCCAACTTCCTTGCTAAATACCTTTTATACAACTTATGCATACGTTGCCTCATCACCACAAGCATCTCATGACAACCTTTTTCGACATGAACATCCCCTTTCCTCCCACTTCGGGGCATAGTCCCACATTACATGACTCGGAGGAAAGAATCCACCATCAATGTGAGGATCTCTTTGTTCATACCAACTTTACCACAAATGGTCAATCTTGCATTCATTTCCCTATAACCTCCATGATCCCTGATGAGCTCTTGCTCCATACAGATGATCCACCTCTCTTCATCTCAGTCTAGATTGGCCACACTATGGTCAAATGTGCTCTCATCGACGAAGGAGCCGACACGTGTGTTGCCTCATTGGACTTTATTAAGGCTCTTGGCTACTCCATAGATAACTTAAAATCTACATGTACCACTTGTCAAGGGTATGACCATCGATAAATGCCTCCCATGGGATGTATTTGGTTACCCATCACTATTCCTCCTAGGACTATCCACGTTAAAGTCATGATTTTCAAATTTCCCCTATCTTATAATATCCTCCTAGGGTGGCCTTGGACTCATCACATGCACACAATCACTTCCTTCGCTTGTCAATGTGTAAAATTTTCTCACCAAGGAGATATTTATAAGATTCAAGGGATCCTAATCCTTGGAACTATGAAAAACTCCAAAAAAAGGGGACATACAAACTCCCAACACTAGACGAGTTATCTATCATCCCCTTTTGAGAATATCAACACTTCAACTATCCTATAGATTCTCTTCGTGGCAATGCTGGTCATCCCAAATTGGTTGGGCGTATGCCTCCCAATCTCTTAGAGTTTGATGATGATGAACCCGATGAGATCACACTTATAATTAATACTTCTGATCTTCCTGAGCTTATCATATCCTAGTTACCTCCTTCCTTACGCCCCATTCTCGTAAGAAGCAACCCTCGGTTCACGTTGTCATCTAACGTGCACCACAACCTCCATTAGAGCATGTGGTTCGTTTAGAGACTATAGTTGACTCTTGTGCATTAGATGCACCCCCATATGAATACGACGATGGTTATGATTTATATGATCCCCACTTGGATAAATATGCCTAGATTCATGATAGGGAAGTCTTGTGTTACCAGGAAATCCTTCGCACCAAACATGCTCACGACATCAACATCATCCTCATACAAGATGAATCCTCAAGTATGGATGATACTTCTCTCAATCATCTAGTTCTTGAGCCTTAGGTTGATCTACTAACCTCTTTACCTCATACTACCCCTCTACACACTACCATTGATCTAGTTGACCCATTTTACCTTACAAAAGTAGATGATCGGGTCACTAGTTTTGACTACAAAGTTGATGAACTCATGGGTGATGATTCCATCAGTTCCATCTTCACCCATTCCATTAGTGCCTTCCCCACATAATCTCACCAAGCCTCCTTATCCCGTGAGACTTCCTCCCTACTTCTTGCTCTTATGCCCCCGATGTGCCGTCTTAGTTCAGCTTCCCACCTCGATGACCATATTATGTTCTCAAGTGCATGTTCTAAGCTTCATTAGCAATCTTACCTTGAACCCTTCATATAATGCGTACACCTATCTCTGTCACCATGCAAGATTTAAGACTGATTTATAGTCACATAGTCATTGACAAATACTTCAATCTTCCATCTCCATGTTATTACCATGTTCATCCTTATACAAGACTGTATCTTGTCCCTTTCAACCACACTAAAGTGACCTAACTCTCTCCACCAAGATGACCCTTCAAATCATATCACATACACCATCAAAATTGATACAAAAACCTCAAAATATCAAATCTTGCTAAGCTCATTAAATGTCTTCTACACCCCCGTAATTTAGCTCTTCATTCACATGCTTGCAATATTAAGAACTTTCCTAAACCGACATTACTAGTACCTTGAAGAAAACAAGAAAAACTTTACTTGATAACAAATGGTCTTTAATACATCTTACTTGATGTCAAATGGTCTTTAATACATCTTACATTCTCTATTCACATTCATGAATTACAAAATCATCAATCAATGATGGCAATACTGCCCTGTCTTGGCTAATTCCAAACTTGACTCCTTAAGCCCCTACTATGGTAGACATTTGGCATAGGGTTACTAGTTATTATCTTGAGGAAATAGTGATCACTGAATCAATGCATTATAGGTGTTCAAGCCTCTATCTTCATATACAAGACGGTATCATACTACAAAATTCACTCTTGAGGTTTCTTGACACACATACCTCTTAAGACTTCTTGGTCATACTTACCCTACAATGGAGTCATGCTACAGAGTCACCAGATCATTCATACCTGGTCAGACATGTAGGAGGCATCAAATTACATACTTAGGCTCCTCAATGAATTCTAGCAATGGTCTTCAAACTGAATTCTTGATACTCTACCCCAAGGTTTCTTATAGTTCTTAAATGCCCAATTCAGGATTTGAAATGCAAGTAGTAGGATTTCATGCCATAAAGCTATGCTCTACAGGTTCCCTTTATCATGTTTGAAATGTTCAAAAACTTCCATGCACTAGTTCTATGGTGGTTTTACCCAGCTCTCTTTCCTTATTGATCTTCTAAGTGGTCTAGTACAGTTTGGTAACATGTACAATTAGGTTTGTATTAAAATGTCAGTGGTAATGTCTTCACAACTCCTTCTAAACTCATTCCCACTCCTTAATAGACTCTAAGGTCTCATCTCATATTATACTTACTCTTGACATATCCCAATTTGGTCAAATTAGCATCAACACTTGCCCCATAAAGTTCATTGTGTTTTCTCTTTCCAACTTGAGATTTTTGTCAACGATATCTCCAACTATTCTTGTCTAATCAAAACAAAAGTTGGACGTTATCTAATTAAAAGGGAGACAAAAATATTTTGAGAGTTTTATCTCATTCCATCTGTGCAACAAAAATATAATGGAAGCCCTATATCGGGCCCGAGAGAGGAGAATTTACCATAAAATTCTTGTCAAGCATTGTCAAGACTTGTAAAAATTATATTTGCAATCCTCATCACTGCAGATTTTTGTATATTAACAGCTTTCAAGAAATTCAACACTTAGAGGGGATTGAGGGTTTTTACCTCACTTTCCTATCCTAACCTCCATGCACAGTCCATTAGAAAACATGCAATTTTATTAAAACAAAAGAAAATTCTTCTTTTCAAACATCATACCTTATTCATTCATCATCCAACAACATGTTACAATCTTTCTCCTTTGAATTCTTCACTCCCTTGTGTGTTTTCACCTATTCCAACTCCTTAAGAAGCTCAACTAGCTCCTAGATTGACTAAGTCTACCCTAGGAAAGCTCAACCATACCTCTAAACATAGAAAATGTGGATGATATTCATCCTATACATCTTCACAACTCATTACAAGCCTCTTTTTATGGTCTTCATGACCTTATCTACCTCATGACAACTCATACACACCTATTCAACCTCTCCTACTTGTCAAACTTGACAATTTACCTCTTATTACAATGATTTTCACCTTCATTATTACAATGCACATACAAATATGAATTTGAACAATGATATAATGGAGGGAAAACTTTGACACTCCTAGTACTTGCTCCATGCCTTTCAAAGGCTTATTCAACCTTTATTGTACTCTCCAAGCTACCAGGATGATGCTCCTGCATCAGGCTATCCATCTTGAAAGTTTTCATGAGCTCCTGCTCATGAGTCTTCATAATTTTTTTTGTTCCTTGATTTGTACTTGGGTCCCATATTATCCTTGGCCATGTTATTTTTGTGTCTTCTTGGTGTATTCTCTATATCTCATCTTCTTTCTCCTTTGTCTCTTCTTGTATTTGCCTCTTCTTGTCTGCTTCTCATTTACTAGGCTCCATATTGCTGCTTCATCTTCATATAGTCTTCAAGATCTACTTGTTCTCTTGTTTTCAAGAGCTCTCTCATGTAATCATGAGCTTCATCCACCTTATCAGCTGCTATACCTGCATAAAAAACACTAAAAATAACCTTAGATACACAATTTTGAAGCCATGGAGCTTCTTCATGTTGTTGCTCTTCTTTTTTTTTTCTCTTTTTTCATTGACAAAATCCAATTTTGTCTTCTTATCTCTATTTTGTGCTTGGCTTGTCTCATTCCCAAGCTTGCCAATGAGTTTCTCATCCAAATTTGTCCTCATAACTTCTGCATTTTCTTCTCCTTTCATAATTCTCCCTTCTTGAGACTCATTTTCCTCATTCCCATTACTCTTCTCTTCATTATGAAAATCATTGACCTCTCCATGATAAATAACATGTTCTAATGCATTCATTTCAGCCTATAATCGTCCCAAAATTTCATTAAAAATTCATTTCCTTCTTGTTCAAAATGCATCATTTCTTGAATGAGGTTCATATCATCAATATTAGTATCAATACAATCTGATTTCAAACTTTCAAGATTCACTCCATCATCTTGAGGTTTACCTTCACTATTCTTCCATGTCTCCATCAACTCTTCACCCATGAGATGGCTTGTACCTGCATACAAAGTTTCTATCACCTTTAACTCTTCCTGCAACAAGAAATCATCAATATATTCATGATATTCATCAAATTTTGGGCTTACATTTAAACATTGTTGTACTTCTTCCAAGAAGTCTACATTTTCCTTCATTATCTCCCTTTGGCCTTCATGAGAACATTCACCTATTTCCATATTAGTCCATCCCATATTTTCTTTGCAAAATTCAGTCATGAGTTCATCATTGTCACTAGTTACACTTATAATGTCATCAACTGGTGTATCAAATGTAATCTGTTTACCTCTGTTTTTCATTTCATTTACCTCATTTGACTTCCGTAGAAAATTCTTGGAACAATAACTAGTTCTTTAGTGTCTTCACCTTCATATGCATATTTTTGGAATGTTCTTACACCTTCCTAGTATTCATATGCTTGCTTAGGTGTTGTCTTCTTGAGCCACTTGGGCACTATGTATCCATGTTCCCTTACAAGATCCTTTATGCTCATCCTTTTCTCTTTCTTCCTATTTACTTGCTGCATATCTTCATGTCTAAATGCTTTCAAATGCATTCTTTGTTGTCCTTATGTTAGAGACTCTTTGCTTGATCTTTCATCCATCATGGATTCCTTGGCAAGGCTTCCCTTTATACCTGCAAAATCAGACTTTAGTAACATAGTATTAGCATCCAAAAATGTCCTTTGAATGGAATTCACATCATTCTTCTTCATCTTCACTAGACCACTCATGCTCTATCTCATATCTGCAAGAGTCTTCATATGCTTCACTCATGAAGCTTAATTCTTCTTTTGTATCCATCATCTTATCCTGTTTGCAATCATCTTCTTCATATCCTCCATCAGCTAAGACTTCTCCTACAACTGCTATCTCCTTCTCAAGGAGTTCAATCTGCCTCCTTATATCAACAATCTCTCTTGTTCTCTTCATTTATTTCCTCTTTTTCTCTTGTGCCACTCTCATCCTCTTCATTTCTTGCACCAAAAATATTACTGTCTCCATGGTATAGCTTTTTTGGTCTCTCTTTCTCTTATCCAAGTCTCTATCACTTGGGATTGTAGTCTTCTTTCTTTCTCTAATCTAAGCTCCTTCTTGGATACTGCTAACTACCTCTTCCTTCTTTCTCACAACTTTTCATTGTGCAAGATTGGTAGCATTAATGCTAATCTCCTTGGCTCAATCTTCTCTTCCTCTGCTAGCTGTGTTTCTTTCTTGGGATTTTCTTAGCCACACTTATTCTTTCTTGACTATTATAGTCTCTCTTCACCTTCACCTACTTGCAACCTTATTATTACCAATTCATACCATCATTAGCACAAAAGGAAACAAATAATAAATTAATCATCTAACAATGCATTAATGTATAATTGAGGTATCACCGATATGATACCAAAAATTATGTGCCTTCTTAGCTCAGATTCCTACCCTGATGACCATATTATGTTCTCAAGTGCATGTTCTAAGATTCACTAGTAATCTTACTTTGAACCTTTCATATTATGCGTACACCTATCTCTGTCACCATGCAAGATTTAAGACTGATTTAGAGTCATATAGTCACTGAAAAATACTTCAATCTTCCATCTCGATGTTCTTACCCTATTCATCCTTCTAAAAGACTATATCTTGTCCCTTTCAACCACACTAAGGTGACGTAACTCTCTCCACCTAGACGAACCTTCAAATCCTATCAAATACACCATAAAAAATTGATACAAAGACCTCAAAATATAAAATATTGCTAAGCTCATTAAATGTCTTCTATACCCTTACAATTTAGCTCTTCATTCACATGCTTGCAATATTAAGAACTTGTCTAAACTGACATTACTAGTACCTTGAAGAAAACAAGAAAAAATTTACTTGATAACAACCAAATAGATGTCAAATGGTCTTTAAAACACATTACATTCTCTATCCATGCATGAATTACAAAATTATCAATTAATGATGGAAATACTTTCTGTCTTCTTGGCTAATTCCAAATTTGAATCCTTAAGCCCATACTATGGTAGACATTTGGCATAGGGTTACTAGTTATTATCTTGAGGAAATAGTGATCACTAAATCAATGCCTTATAGGTGTCCAAGCCTCTATCTTCATATACAAGACTGTATCATACTACAAATTCACTCTTGAGGTTTCTTGACACACATGCCTCCTTAGATTTCTTGGTCATATTTACCCTAAAATGGAGTCATGCTACGAGTCACTAGATCATTCATACCTGGTCGACATGTAGAGGCATCAAATTACATACTTAGGCTCCTCAATGAATTCTAGCAATGATCTTCAAACTGAATTCTTGATACTCGGCCCCCGTGTTTCTTATAGTTCTTAAATGCCCAATTAAAGCTTTGAAATGCAAGTAGTAGGCTTTCATGCCATAAACCTATTCTCTATAGGTTCCCTTTATCATGTTTGAAATGTTCACAAACTTCCATGCATTGGTTATAGGTTGGTTTTACCCAATTCTCTTTCCTTATTGATCTTCTAAGTGGTCTAATACGATCAGTAACTGTCATGTACGGTCGGGCTTGTATTAAAATGACAGTGGTAATTTATTCAATACTCCGTATAAAATCATTCCCACTCCTTAATAGAATCTTAGGTCTCATATTAGATCATACTTATTCTTGACATATCCCAATTTGGTCAAATTAGCATCAACACTTTGCCGTCATATAGTTCATTGTTTTTTCTCTTTCCAACTCGAGATTTATGTCAATGATGCCTCCAAGTGTACTTGTCCAATCATAATGAAAGTTGGGGGTTCTCTAATTAAAAGGGAGACATAGATATTTTGAGAGTTTGAGATTGTTCCATTAGTGCAACAAAAATATAATGAAAGCCCTATATCGGGTCCGAGAGAGGAGAATTTACCATAAAATTCTTGTCAATCATTATCAAGACTTGTAAAAATTATATTTGTAATCCTCATCACCCATAGATTCTTTCTATATTAACGAGTTTAGAGAAATTCAACACTTAGAGGGGATTGAGGGTTTTACCTCACTTTCTGTCTTAACCTCCATGCATAGTCCATTAGAAAACATGCAATTTTATTGAAACAAAAGCAAATTATTCTTTTCAAACATCATACCTTCTTGGATTTATTCGCCCAATAATGCCCTGACATCCTATCATTGGATGTCTTGGCCTTTTTCCATCCCTTGCTTTTTCACATCATGTGGGTTGGGCTATCCTACCGATTCCCCTCCCACCGGATTTACCTATATAATGACATTATCACTATTCCTAAGTACCATGAGTATCATCACATACATGCATGTAGAAAACAATAAAGTGTAATCAAAATATGTATACACATATAATGAACAAAATTACCACAAGCATCATATATATATATATATATATATATGTCTTGAATCAATTTTATTCATCAACAAAATGCTACAAAAACAAGTACAAAACTATCACCCATCTACAATAAGGATCAAACACCCTCACCCTTGGCGGGGGTCTCTGGATGTTTTGGGCCGATGGGGCCGTGCTTTTAGCTTTAACTATGTGAGCTAGAGACTACGCCTATAATGGGCTCTGAGGCCTCTCCATGTGCTCTCACCACCGTCCTCTAACAACGTAATCTTCTTGGCTGCCCTCTAGGCATATGATAAGTGAGCTTCCTAATACTTGTGCCAGTCTTTGCCTATGCCTGTAATAGACTCTGCAACATCACATCTATGCTGTGCCGGTGGCCACTAGCACCCGTGCATCCCTATACCTATGTAGCATCCTGGATGCCTCTCTAAACAGAGATAATGCACCCACTAAGTCTCTCGCCGATGGTTCCATTGCATCAACCATCATTAAAGTATATTACACATCCAACACTAGATCCATGATCTCATGACAGCACTCTCTATTAGGTAGTGCCACTCCATTGTTAACTCTTTAAAATCAAGTACAAAGACACATGTCACTCACCATTTAAACATACCACAAAACTAATCTTAACACATATAAATAACATAATGTCATGCATATCTGGCTTCCTCAAGAGCTTAGGAGGAACTACGGGCCTCCTCATATGTAGATGTAACATTGAATGATGGAGGGCTTAGGACCTCATATGTAGATGTGGGTCTATGGGTGCAAAAAGATAGATGTGTGATAAAATAAGCTAGATCTGCAAAACCAAACCGATAAGATTAGATAAAAATATGCGGGGGTTGCCCGGATGATCCCGATTCCAAGAGGATTTCAACTCCCTTGGAGGATGTCAACCCCCATGTCCGAAAGATAATGATAAAATACCGGATAAATGATAACATGCAAGCCGATGAAAAAAGAACTTGACGTTGCGGGTATGTAGATGATACTCTTGATCTAATCCAAACACAACGTGCAACAAGAACCACACTACGTGAACTAAAAAATCATGAGCAGAGTATTATGGGGATTATAATGTCATTACCAGGGCACCATAAGAATATAATGATAAATAAGAAGCTTAGAATTCAAAACAACATTTTCCCAGAGTTTCCAACTTGATTCCTCCTCTTTTCTTTTGCAGATCCCTAAAATATGGGGAAAAACCCATATTTATAGCTTGGAGGTGAGGTTAGATTGGGGTTAATAAGTAACTGAGGTTTGGTAGAGTAACCTAAGTTAAGGGATATGATGTGATCATGTGGGGCCCACAGTTTGACTTATTAGATGTAGTGGGGAACATGATTTGAATGGGTAGGTGAGATAAAAGATTCCATTTGAAATTAATAAAAGGGTGTCAGATGGGTATATTAATACCCATGGATTGAATATTTTTGAGAAATGGGAGATAATGCCAAAATTCTAATTATCAAATGGGTCCACATGGAGCCCATTTAATAATTAATTAATTAAAGGTGAGTAAATGGATGGGATTTTATTTAATTTAAGAAAAAGAAAAGTGAGAGTGGAAGTTGCATGAATGTGAGATGACGGAGGGGCGCTATACCAAAAATTGGTGTCTACATTTGCCCCTTTTTGTTGAGTGGTTTGCGATAGCAAGCCATGAGACAAAAACAAAAAGGGTTAGATGAAATATGTGTCCGAGAATGGATGAAGACATGACCAAAGGTAAGATGCTCCAGAAAAAAAAAGGATCACAATAACAATAAAAAGTATGGCGGTGACTCCAATATCACATCGGTAGAGGACAATTGTGGTCTCAATGCGGGACATGCACGACAATGTTCTACGCTGACCATTGAGTGGGTGAATACCACTGCAATATAGATGTAAACCATGATGACACATGAGTCATAGGAAAACATCAAAATATGTGTAACTGAATGCGAAAAGATGTGCGAAATCCTTCATCTAAGAGGAATCGTGCAAAAAATCATGCGTCCACAAAATGGGACGAGGATAAAAATAATGATGCCCCAACATGGGGCACAAGAAGGACACAAAGTGAGTTATATGTGTCGACAAGTAAAAGGATGAAAAGGTACCCCAACATAAGACATAGATGGATGTTGAAATAAGATATCCCAGGGGAAAAATCATAAATGTGGACATGATGAGAAGATAGGGTAGAAAGGTGAGATAAAATTCCCTAAAAGGGTGATAAATATGATGGCAATAATTTTTCATAAGAAAGATGCACGAGTGTTAACAAATTAGAAAGAAAAAGAAGTCCTACTTGTTTGATAATTAGGATAGGAAGTCACGATACTTTTGCGACAAAACAAAAGCAGAGAAAATATTCATGGAAGAGAACAAGATCAAATAGGTGATGGCCGTTATGGTATCTTCCAAGAAAAAAAGGTCAAAGAAATATGGGAAGAGATTCTTAGAAATGGATATGATGATGCTCCCTGCAAGAGGACTAAAGATGTGACAGGGTTCTCAAAAAGAGAGGAGGTCAATGCTTTGCAGAGAGAGAGAGAGAGAACAATAATGAAATAGATTGATGGCGGTACATAAATGGAGAAACATTGGCATTGATTGTGAATGCCAGTGTGTGAGGGATGTTGAGAAGAGAAAAGGGAATAGACGGAGGAGTAGTTTATTATGAGAAGAGTAAGAAAGACCGAATGCAAAGGTGACATGGGTATGAAATGGTTGGTCGGAATGGACAAGTATGATGAGATGTGGGAGACAGATGACGAGGAAGATATGATGGGAGCTAGAAGGGTTAAATGACACACCATTCTTAAGAGAAACTCTTAAGTAAGATTGCCCCGTGATGGGGACGGTTAAGTAGGATCGCCAAACCGAAGAAGAAGAAGAAGAATGATGAAATGATTGAGAAGAACAAGGAAAAAAATGAGTGTGACATGAGTGGATGGAGGAATGTATGCAGTGTAGATGGAGAGTGTAAGGGAAATCCTTAATTGGGATGCACACGTGGTGGGAGTGATGATGCAAGTGTGTCAAGCGGAAAAGGAGGAGTGGAAAGACATTTATGGTGGTGATTGTCGTCCATTGAAAGAGGAAATGGTGTAGAATCTTCTACAGGGGGAGGATCTAAGGAAGAAGATATACCTTAACTAAGATTCTTTGGATGTATGGATGGTTAAGTAAGATTTTCAAACTTAAAGCGGAAGAGTAAAAGGTAAACTCAATAGGAAAGACAAGTAAGATATCCGGAGTGGTGCCGGGGGATAGAAAGGTGAGAAGGATGATGTGGAGACAAATGGGGATGAGTGGAAATGGGAAGGGGAGAGAAATGGATCAAAGCCATTGTTGAACATGTTGGGAGATTAGGAGCTGAAGGATAATGTACTTTCCTTGAGAAGGATTGTCAAGTATGATTCGCAAACTACAACAACGATCAAGTAGAATTCACAAACCAAAAAGTGTAGTTGCAAAGTGCATTCATGGATATTATGGATAAACATAGAATCCTTAGTGTGAAATTTGATGTGATTTTTATAAAAGATGATCTGGATGAGATGAACGAAACATAGTTATAGCAAGGGTGTACAAGGAAACTATGCTTCAAACTAAATTAGAGATAAACAAGAAAGGTTGCCACTCAAGGCATTGCACTTGCAGCCAATAGCAGGTGTTAATACATAACCAACGATAGTTAGTTCTACAAACAAATTATGAGTGAAAAATGGATGAAATATGCTCATAATCCTAATATTGACATGACCAAGGGATTGGAGATGTAACTTGTATGGGGGAAGAAGGTTCTCCAAAGCCTGGTGTTCCTTATGTCTATTCCCTAGCTTTGGGAAAGAGAAAGAACAATAGCAGAAAGCTGATCAATACAGGAAGCTTTCGGAAAATGTTGATAAAATGAAGGCTAATCAATGCGAGAAACCTTCCAGATGCCATAATAACATAGTAGCCATCCTTCAAGGGTATGGTCTACTTTATACATAATATGGATGGCAAGAATAATATGATAGTCATCCTTCAAGGGATCAGTCTATCTCTTTTGATTTTTCTTTGATTTTTATTTGTATGCTTTTCTTTTTTTTTATTTTTGCATGAACAACTTTCCTTTGAGGGATCAATCTATTTTTTATGACTTTGATTTTTCCTTTTGCATACTTGAATTTTAGCTTTACATGGGGAGAGCTAGGGATAGCAAAGTAGACCACTTAGGAGGGGATAAGGAATGTATAAGAGACACCCTAGACCCTTTGCATGGCTACAATAGGAGAATGAGAAGGTGACGGATGTAATGGTTATGGGGTCACATCAAAGTAGTGAAGGCGGACCACATAATTCAGATCATTACAATGACAAATGAAAGGGGATAAAAATGGTGGAATAATCTAAGGATGTAACTAAGTGCTCATTGGTAGAAATGCTAACAATAGACTAGTCGTAAGTGCAATGCATTGAGAGGTTATATTTCTGGTTTACCACCAAGAGAGGGAAGACATTGAAGTTGCAATGAGATGAGATGATAGACAAGCGAAATAAAACTATGTCTTAAAGGAAATGAAGATATGGCCACAATGGTGGATTTTTATGAAAATAAATGGTGCCCCAAGAGAGACATAAACATAGAAGGACAATCATGGCTTTAAAGGAGGACTTGATGAAGTAAACAATGTCCCAAAAGAGACACCAATACATCCACAATAGTGGACTTTGAGAAAAAGGTCCCTTAATGGAGAGACAAACATGGCCTCAAAAGAGGACTTCAATAAAAAATATGGTGCCCCAAAAGAGGCATAAACATGGCCACAATGGTGGAATTAAAATGAGTGAGGATTTGGGCATAAATAGTTTAGATTGGATGAATGTGAAGGAGGTAGACGAAACAATGTCAAGGAGCGAAATTTCCTAGTGATAAGGGATTTGTGCAGATGATGTGATCAATGGCGAGGGAAGGTTGTTCTCCCAATGAGTTAAATGTGAAGGAGTTAAAGGATGTCGAAAGAGTTTAGATGAGATTGTTTTAGATTTGGATGGGATAAACGGTTGGAGACCACAAGTGTGTTTGGCAAGATAATGGAGGACCTTCCTTAGGAGGAATGTCGTGTGTGCAGGAGGAATGTTAAGGGATGATGTGGATGAAGGAATCATGGGAGACCCGACAAATGGGATATGAATTGGATTCAATGTAGATGGAGAAGGAACTTTCCCTTGAATGAGGAAATCATCTTTCTCAATAAGGTTGTGGACGATTGTCCGAAATGCCTTATAATGTTCGATGTCATGGCCTGGGGTATGATGATAAGCACAAATGCAATTAGGATTGAACCATGATGGCTTGGGACCATAGGGATTAAAGGCTTTAATGGGAGGAAGTGTGATGGCAGATATTCGAGTTAAATGTTGAAGGATATTTGTGTAAGACCCCATTGAAGTGTCATGGGGAAGGTAACTCTTGTGGGTTTTGATAGGATATCTCAGCTTGGAGTTAGGAGAAAAAGTGGATGTAGATTGGATGTGTAAATTTTGTTTTTTGGAGGACAACTCAAATTTGGTTGGAGGATTGTATTGTTTGGATGTGGATTGATTGTTGTGAGATGTTGTAGATGGAGAGACTAATCCTAAAATAGATGTTGTGGCATTGGATTGTTGAGAAGAGGGAAAATCTGAATGTTTTCGAGGATGTGCAGGGATTGTCGGGGATGTTTTCCCTGAGCCTTAGACTTCAATTGAGAAGATTTAACTCTAGTAGGGATGATTATAATTTCAACTGGAGGATTTGATAGCGGTGGTGTGGTTATTAATGGAGAAAATTTCCTAAAATAAGATGAGGATGTTAATGGAGAGATAGGCGTTTGTATGATGCGATTAATGATATCTATGTGAGATGTGGATTGTTTCGGTTTTGGCATGGAAAGAGTTGATTTTGTAGAGGGAGAAGGTAAATCATATTTATTTGATTTAGGTGGATGTGTTGGTTCAGTAGATGTTCCAAAGGGTATCTTTGATAGGGTTACAGATTGAGAGGATTTGGTTGGTGTGATAGACAAATTAGGCAAAGAGTATTGGGATAACACTGGTGATGTGGCCATGAGCGAAGATATAGGTAAAGATGCCAAGGTAGAGATAGGTGGATTTGTTGATATGTTAGATATAGGGGTAGTTGGCATAGATAAGGATGTAGGCATTTTTGGATATTTGGAGATGTGGGTGGTGTGATAACCAATGGAGTAGACATTATGGGTAATGAAACAAATGCAGAGCATTTTCAGATGTAGAAGTAGAAGGGACTGGTTGTTTCATAAATGTTTCGAGGGGTAAGAATGATATGTTTGCTAAGGGGTTTGACATTGGAGGTAGGGTTGTAAGGGTGCATGTAGAGAACTGAGTTTAGTTGGGATGGTTGTGAGTAATGTAGGTGTAGTAACAGGTGTGTTTGAGATAGATGTGGGTGAAGGAATAGATGTGATAGATGTAGGGATATGTGTGGATATCATTGGGGATAAAATAGGTGTTAAGGGTGAATCTAATGTGGTAGATTAGGGCATGACCGAAGTAGAGGAAGTGGATGGTAAGGTCAAATTGGATGTGGATGTGATAACAATAGGAGAAGGTGTAGGTTCAGGAAAAATAGTAAAAGTTGTCATAGGTGTGATAGTTGTGGGTGCAACAGGTTCTATATAAGGAGTGGGCATAATTTCCCTTGTAGGAACATGAATAGTTATTGACGAGATAGGATCTTGATTGAAAATGTTAACAATGTAAGCACTTGAGAGTTGAGCTACAAAGGGTGTAGCTTGATTTGTTGGTGGTTGATTAGGTAAAGTTTGAATAGTGGAGCTATCGATTTGGATATCCCCTTGATTTATGAGTTGTTGGATACGATATTTGAAGGAATGACATCTCTCAATGTCATGACCTTTGACTCGATGATATTTACAATAGTGGGCTTCGTGATACCAAATAGGCTTGGCTTGTGAGTTATCCATGGGTCGTATGGGAGGAAGTTGGATGGAGTTTACAATCATCAATTTATCAAATACAAAACTATATGATTCTCCTAAGGGAGCATAGTTGACTATTGGTTGAGGTGCTCATTATTGAGACCATGTGTCGGATATAGATGTGGGTGAGGGTTTAATGACCACAAGTGTTGGCCGCACCTTTAAACTTTTTGTTATGTTTAAATGGTTTAGTAGATTCAACTTTATGTTTGGCCAATCTGAGTTTGAGATGACTTTGCTCAATGGCATGGATTTCGAGTTTTGATCCATTGTGAAAGATTCATCAAATGTTTGGAATGATTGGATCTGCAAAGTAGATGATATGTGTTTTGTACATGAATGCAAGAATACTTCGATGAGTTCGGGCCATGGGATAGTGAAGGATAGTTGGTTTATAACACCACGCCATCGTGCGACAAAGTCGACGATGGGCTCGCCTTCAAACTGTCGATGGTGTATAGGTCAGCGATAGTGATTTTGCATGTGATATTAATTGAAAAGTGTTCTAAGAATACCTGTGTAATTTGGGTGAAAGAGAATATGGAATGTTGCGGGATACTGTTGTACCAGTCCAACGTGGGACCGGATAAAGACATGGGGAAAGTGCGAAGAAGTAGATTGTGATCATGCGCAATAAGAACACACATATGTTTAAATGCGAGGAGATGTTGTTGGGGATCTTCCTTGTTGTTGAACTTAGTAAATGCAAGAAGTTTCCAATGAGAAGGGTAGGTTTTGATTCAAACTGATGGATGAATCGGTTCATTACAGATGTGTTGATAGGATAAGGTGTTCTTGGGTGCTATAGTAATGGGTTTCTAAATCCGCTAACCGATTCATTAAGGTGTGAATTGAATCACTTGAGGTGTTGTAAGGTTGAGATTGGATTGACTGTGTGGTTTGAAAAGTAGTTTGATAAGGCAAATGATGTTTTTGTGGGTGTGTGCGTAGTTGGGTAATTGTCTAATAAAGTGGTTGATAAGTTTGTGGATAAGATGTTTACGGAAATGGTTTGATAAGATAGATGATTAATTTGTGGATATGTGGGTGTTTGGGGAGCTTCTTGGCAAGGAATAATATGTGTCATGGGTTGGGATTACTCATATAAGCTGATGTTGAGCAATAGAGGCATGATGTGGTTGTTGAAGTTGGGTAGGTTGCTATGGTAAATGGTAAGCGGGGATATGGGTGTTAAGAGGTTGAGACAGGTTGGAGCATACGATAGGCAAGAATGTAAGTGTGATGAGGTTGAGATGGTTGGACAAGAATATGAATGGAATTATCAAAATGGGGTTTAGGTGGAATGCAATCCACCAATTTAGGAGATTGGGAGGATTGAGAGATTGTAGGAGATTTTTGGAGTAAGAAGTCATATATGGGGTTAGGAGGAGGTTCGAGTGTCTTTAGAGAAGTGGAGAAGTGGGAGATGATGATGTGGTTGATTTAGGAAGACTATCTTGACGAGGGATATGAGGATTGGTGTTAAGGTGGGGACAATTTTGGATGACATGGTTCTCGTGAGGTGAGACCATGAAGACTAGAGGTAAGGTGACTAACGACGTGGTTTTGAGTTTAGAATCTTGTTGGGTGAGATCATTAGGAGTAGTAATGTCATTGAATGGAGCAAATTGTTGTGTCATTTCAATTTGAGAGAGAGCGACAATAGGTGTGAAATAGAGAAACATTTGTTTATGTATTTTGTTAACAAACAAATCAAGCAAATTTTTTTATCATCATGATTAATTTTGAGATGTAAAAAAAGGTAAAATGGATAATGAAGGTGCCTAAAGAAGTCTAAGGCTGGTTTCAGATAGTTTTGGATTGGGAGATGTCTGAGATGGTTTCCTGTTGGGTGTTTAAGTCCCAATTAGTTAACTAGGTGAGAGGAATGTTTTGATGTGTTAATTATGTTCGTGAAGTTCTAGCAAAGTGTGTGATAAGTGAAATGCAGAGAGTTAGACCTCTTACTTAGTCTATGTGAGCAAGTAGGATGCATAAGGTTTGTTTTAGACCAAAATGAAATGTGACATTCGATGCAGACAATCACTTAGAAAAGGGAAATTTCAATGCAAAAAGAGAAAATAGAGAAAAACGAGAAAAACCTGGAGAATGCTTTTCCTTGTTATTTGAGTGCATGTGATAGTGATGTATTTTGAAAGCACCAGTTAGTGGCCCAAAACACCTGGGTACCCTAAAATGGCATCGTTTACGATTGCAGACGAGGCCAGTGAAAATGATGTGTTTTATGTTTTACAAAATGGTCTTTGACGGCGTGATTTAATGGTTGCAAGGTCGTTAAATTCACCTGCAAAAGAAAAGAAATGTAATTAGTTAATATGGTTAAGAAGAATGATGCAAATGTCATAAGTCATTTGTGTACAAAGAGTATAAACAAAACAATAAAAATAGTGAATTTAGATCATGAAACAAGTAATCTAAATTAATTAATAAATAATTAATTTATACTAGGAAGCAAACAATAGATATAAAATCCTATAAATCGAAAAAACTAAATACTATGCGATAAACTATTTGAAATGATTAAATGTATTCGACCTCGTATTCAATTAGAATAAAAACAAAAGAGCTATAAAATCTAGTTATAAGATAAATAAATATACTATAAACAATTTGATACAAATAATACGAATAATATAAACTATAGATTGATGAAAAAGCTAGACCAAAAGGGGCAAAAGACAAAATAGAGGAAAGACTTTTTGACAAGAGGACAAAAAAATGACTTAGATCATTATAGATTTTCTAAACAACAAAATACATGATGTAGGAAAGGAAGACTAGCAATAAGGTACTTGGACGGTGGTGATAAAAGTCAATTAATTAGGTGAATGAGTCGACTAGTTGATTTGGATTGAACATAGATCAATTGGTCAAAGTGGAGTGGTTGGTCGATAAGAAGGGACGTGGGTCGGAGGGCCATATTGCACATGGCCATGTCTTTTTACATGTCTTGTTGGGATTAGCATACTAGTTTTACAAACAATATATCGAGATCTAAGCATACATGCAAATAAAAGCGAATATTATACCAAAAGAAATATACAAATCAAGAGACATAAATCAACACCAGATTTAACGTGGTTCACCTAGTTTGGGCTACATCCACCAAGAAACAAGCCAATCTATTATCCAAAGCTTTGACAAGATATACAATGAAGATTTACAATCTTCCACACCTCTCAGATGTTCAGTACTTTCTTCCTTCAAGCTTTTCTTCTTTTTCACCAAGAATTCTCTCTCACATAATTATCTTGTAATTATGATTCATAATCTACTTCTAAACCCTAATTTTAACTTCATATAGTCGTTTTTAGACTTAGGGCACTTAGCCATGTAATTACAATTAATAAATCTATTTTAATGCTAAAAATAGATATAATTCCTGAGAGTTAATTAAAATTTCGTCACACAAGTAACCGACGCTGGTTCTGCCTAACCATCGCGGTTCCTACTTGCCTTAATTGATTCCGGTCTTCCTTGACCGATTCCGTTTGTCCCTAACCGATGCCGGTTACTGTGTTTTCCAGAAAGTTCCAATTGCATGCTAAAATGAAGTAATTGAGCTCCACAACTTAATAATCTCCCACTTGGAGTTTAATTACTGCACCATACTTGTACAACGTCATTCTTGGATTCTTCCTTAGCTTTGTTTCTTCCTCCTCAAGTCTCAAACTCGAAGACCAATAGAAGTGGAGTGTAGCTCCAACTTCTCCTTTGCTAACAACTTTGTTAGCATATCTACAGGGTTCTCACTCATATGAATATTTTCTAGATTCAATTTTCCATCCTCCAATACATGTCGTATGAAGTGATACCTCAACTAAATGTGTTTTTTTGTTAAATGAAACGCTGAGTTCTTTTCTAAATGAATTACACTATGATTGTCATTGAACAACTTGCAATCATATTGCTCTTTTCCCAACTCTTCCATGAACCTACTCATCCATATAATCTCCTTGCTAGCCTTTGTAGCTGCAACATACTCTACCTTTGTAGTAGACAAAGTCACAACCTTCTGTAATCTTGAAATCTAGCTAATTGCCATCCCACCTACTATGAAAATATATCCAGTAGTGCTCCTTCTAATATCCAGATCTCTAGCCATATTTGAATCAACATAGCAACATAATGAAATATCTGAAACTCCATAGCATAATTGCATGCTAGATGTCCCTTTCAAATACCTGAGTATCCATTGAACTACTTTCCAATGCTCTTTACCTAGATTGGCCATATATCTACTCACCACTCCCATTGCCTGTGTAATTTCTGGTCTAGTACAAACCATAACATACATGAGACTCCCAACTGCTGAAGCATATGGCACTCATGTCATGTATTTGACCTCCTCATGTGATGATGGACACTAATCTTTGCTCAATTTGAAGTGTCTAGCCATAGGTGTGCTAACAAGTTTAGCATTTTACATGTTGAACCTTTCTAACACCTTATTGATATAATCCTCCTAAGACATACAATTTTTTTTTCTTGTCTCTTTGTATTTGTATGCCAAGGATTCTTTTTACAACTCCTAAATCCTTCATAGCAAATGTGTGAGCTAGCTTTCCCTTAAGGTCACCAATGTCCTACATACTAGATCCTGCAATAAGCATATCATCCACATACAATAACAAAATAATATAGCTCCCATTTCCAAGCCTCTTGAAATAAACACAATGATCAAATTCACATCTCAAGTAACCATGCTCATGCATAAAACTATCAAACCTCTTGTACCATTGCCTTGGAGCTTGTTTGAGCCCATAAAGACTCCTTTTTAACCTGCACACTAATTTCTCCTTACCCTTGAATTCATACCCAAATGGTTGCTGCATATATATCTCTTCAATCCAAATCACCATGAAGGAAAGCCATCTTCACATCTAGTTTCTCTAAACGCAAATCCTTTACTACAACTAAGCTCAATACAATACAAATATAAGTCATCTTAACAATAGGAGAAAATATTTCACCAAAATCAATACCTGCTTTCTTTTCAAATCCTTTTACTACAAGCCTTGCCTTGTATCTTTCTCTGTCCACCCTCTTCTTCCTTGATCCCACTTGTTCGCAATGTTCTCTTACTTACTGACAACTTAACCAAATCCCAAGTCTGGTTATGTTCCAAGGAGTCCATCTCCTCATCCATGCCATGATCCCACTGGATGTGAGTCTTATCCTGCATTGCTTCTTTAAAGCTCTCTGGTTCACCATTATCACTCAATAATAAATAAAATAGAGAAAGTGTAAATCTTTCTGGAGGTTTACTTACCCTTTGTGACCTTCTCACAGGAGTTTGGGGTATTGAAGGTTCAATCTGGGCCTCCCCGGACATTAGTATACACTTTTGACAATGACCGATGCCGTCACCTCCAATCGATGTCGGTTATGCTAACGATGCGCTTCTGGTCCTCAGTAACCGATACCGATGGTTCATCCGACCGATCCCGGTCAAGGAATAACCGACCACTTCTTTGTATTTCGTAGGTGTTTCTTTAAAACCCGAGAGTTCATTTTCATCAATAAAATTCTCAATTTCTCATCATTGGGTACCAAAATTTGATCCCTGTACATTCTCTTTTCATTCCATTCAACATCATGACTCCTAATAATCTTGGAATTCTCTAAATCCCAAAAACAGAATCCGAAATCACTAGATCCATAACCAATAAAAGTGCATCTCTTGGATTTTGCATCCAACTTTTTCTATTTTCTTTATCAACATGCACAAAAGCTTCTGAACCAAAAAATTTAAGAAAAGAAAGATCTACCTCTTTTCCGGTCCAAGCTTCCTCTAGTATTCCTCCATCTAGTGAACTTGAAGGACCATGGTTAATCAAATAAACCGTTGTATCAACTGCTTCTTCCCAAAACTTTAAGGGCAATCCAAAATGTGTCCTCATACTTCTAGCACGTTCCATGATTGTCCTATTCATTCTTTCTGCAACACCATTCTCCTGTGGTGTTCTTGGAACCGTTCTTTCTCTACATATCCCATTCACTAAACAATAATCATTGAAAGCCTTGCTACAATATTCACCACCATTTTTAGATCTAAGGCACTTTAAATTTGAATTTGATTAATTCTAAACAAGGGCTTTCCATCTTTTAAATGTTTCAAAACATCGATTTATGTTTAATACAATAAACTCATACCTTTCTTGTAGCATCATTAATGAAAGTAACATAATACTGGGATCCTCCATGAGAAGCTACCTGAGTTGGTCCCCACACATCTGAGTGTATAAGCTCCAATTTCTTCTCCTTAGTTTCCCCAACTTTGAGAAATCTCACTCTCTTTTGCTTTTCCAAAATACAATGCTAACAGAAATCAAGATCTAAATCTTTCAAATATGACAACTTACCCTTAGCCTTTAAGATTTGCATTCCTTTTTGACTCATATGACCCAACCGATTATGCCACATGCATGCATCTGAATTTGAAGTAGATAATGTAGAAAAATAATCAGTAACACAAGTAGATAAATATAATGTTCCTACCTTCTTACCTCTTACCACAAAAAAGCACCCTTGGTGACTTTCCAAGAGTCTCCTGTAAAAGTAACCATGCAACCAGATTCACCTAGTTGCCCTACAGAAATAAGGTTCCTCCTTAGGCTTGGCACATGCCTCACATCTTTCAATACCCATGTATTTCCATTTTGCAATTTTAGATGAACTTCCCCTTTACCAATAATACTGCAAGGTTCATCATCACCCAAATAAACATGTCCAAAATTTCCCTGGACATAATTCCTGAAATAACCCTTATTAGGGGTTGCATGGAAAGAAGCTCCTGAATCTAAAACCCATGATTTAATTCTACTATCCAAAGAAAGAATAAGAGCATCTTGCATTACCTCTGATGAAGCAAGATTTACCTATTTACCTTTGTTTGGTTGTTGATTCTCTTTATCCTTTGACCAACAATCTTTCTTTGCATGTCCTTTCTTTCCACATTTCCAACAAGTAATTCCCTTACCTTTGGACTTGGATCTGCTATCCCTTGACTTTGATTTCCCATTACTCTTACTCTTAGATCTCTCCTTCTGCCTCCCCTCTTTCTACATTCAAAACATTTCCAGATGATGATTCCTCTATACTCTTCCTGTGAATTTCTTCATTCAAGATTATACTAACCACATCATCAAACTTCAAAACATTATTAGCATATGTTGTATTACTAACAACCATTACCAAGTTATCCCAACTATCAGGCAAAGAACATAAGAGTAAAAGTGCTTTTACCTCATCATCAAATGGTATTGCAACCAATTTTAACTAATTTACTATAGATCGAAATCATTCAAATGACTAGATGTAGATCCACCTTCATGCATCTTAGAACTAAATAGTTTCTTTATCAAATAAACTTTATTTGAAGCACTAGGTTTTTCATATAAATTAGCAAGAGATTTCATTAACTCTATCATAGAAGTCGCTTCTGTAATATTGGAAGCCATGGATGCTTCTAGGCTCAATCTTATAGATCCCAAAGCCTTTATGTCAATAATCTTCCATTCTTCATTAGTCATCTTCGTAGGTCTAGACTTCTCATCCAATGGTAAATACAAATCTCTTTGATATAAATAATCCTCAATCTACATCTTCCATAATTGATAATTTCAGCCGTCAAATTTCTCTACCTTGTATTTGTTTTCTTTTGCCATTATTGTAGCTCCCACTCAATCAAAAACCCTCTGTGAGTAAATCTGTCAACACAAAAAACCCTTAAACAAAGCTCTGATATTAGTTGTTGGGATTAACACACCAGGTTGTATAGATAATATATCGATCTACGCATACATGTAAATAAAAGTGGATATTATACCGTAAGAAATATACAAATCAAGAGACATAAATCAACACCAGAATTAACGTGGTTCACCTAGTTTGGGCTACGTCCACCAAGAAACAAGCCAATCTATTATCCAAAGCTTTGACAAGATATACAATGAAGATTTACAATCTTCCACACCTCTCAGATGTTCAATACTTTCTTCCTTCAATATTTTCTTCTTTTTCACCAAGAATTCTCTCTCACATAATTATCTTGTAATTATGATTCATCATCTACTTCTAAACCCTAATTTTAACTTCATATAGTCATTTTCTTAGGACTTAGGGCACTTAGGTGCATATAATTAGAATTAATAAATCTATTTTAATGCTAAAAATAGATATAATTCCCGAGAGTTAATTAAAACTTCGTCACACAGGTAACCGATGTTGGTTCTACCTAACCGTCGCCAGCTCTACTTTCCTTGACCGATGCTGGTCTTCTTTGATCAATTCCAGATGGCCCCCAACCGATACCGATTACTATGTTTTCTAGCAAGTTCCAATTACATGCTAAAATGAAGTAATTGAGCTCCACAACTCAACATGTACAATGATATAATGTGAATCACAAAAATATAAATGAGAAATATATAACACTGTTTATAAACGTGTTGTAAATAATTGTAAGCCAATTTACGTAAAGAGACTGTACAAGCACTACCTACAAAGCTTGCGTGGATTTTGAACTTGTATCCAAATTGATTCTCTTGTGAGGGTTGAGTAGCATCACAAAACTGACAGGATGCTTAGAGACAGTCGAATCATGATATAAGTTGTTTTGTAGTCCAGGAGGGGATTCAGCTGACTCTTTGTCACTCATGCATTGGAGAAATTGATAACACCTTCTTGAGGGTTTGATCTACCCTCACTACTTTAGGTTGTGCCTTCAACCAGGGTGAGAGGGCCCATTCTGTAACCCATGTTGGTGAAGGATTTTAATAGATCCTTCTTTGCACAATCTTCATGAGAACCATGAGAAAATATGATCAATACAACACAATCTAACTCTCACGAGTTGTCACACTAGAGAGTGGAGATGTTTCCTGGACAAGTTTTAGGTTACTAAAGACAATAATTGAAACCTGATTGTTTCTACATATTTTGGCAAAGTGGAATTTGTCAAACCTTTGTGGATACACAAGACAAACATGGGTAGTTCATGTAGGATTTATCATTTGAGAAATTTTTGTGGGAAGTTAAGCATGATAAAGTTGATTATACCAAATCTTTGAGAACCTTTACAAATATTGGAAAACTCACAGACATAATGCTTTAAAATAGCCAAAATGTTCCTTCAACCAGAAGGTGTGTATCAATGGAGGCCCAGAGATACACGATTTCATACAGTCTTCAAGAATTCAACACAAAGGATCATGCTAAAGACTTAATTAAACATTGGAAGTCCCTGATTGATCATGCCTAATATACACTCATAGACTTACAAAAAATCTTTGTCAACCTAGTGGGAGTAAAGTGATTTTAAATTGTTTATTTAATTATAAGATGAAAGATTTTCTCACGATGAAATTGAAAAATTCTAGAATACTACCACAGGGATAAGATATTGTGTGATTCAGAGGGATTTCAACATATGATTGCAAGAGGAACAAGAAAAACTATCTAAAAACATTCTGAAATGAAAGTAGACACAATTATGCTCATGATCAACACAAATTCATTCAAGGTTCAAGTAGATTCATCAAAGGGGGAGAGTTTCTTTAACAATCTCGAGAGATTATCAATGGTAGTAAACTTGCAATCATCTTGACTGATTAAATCTAAAAGACAGGAAAATAAATAGGTTTCTCAGACGGTCTCTTGGGAAAATGGTTTCTCTCAAACTTTCTTAGAAAAGTTAACCCCCTTTTTGCAAGAGTATTCTCATTGCATTTATACAATTTCACTTGCTCACTCATCTTATTTTTCCCCAAAAACACGAATCTTTAAAGAAGAATATTCATTTCAATTTTTTTCAGTGGAAAAGTTGTGAGCCATTCACATTTCTTACTTTCATCAGATATGATTGGGGCACCATGTCATGACTTTTGACAGTCCTTTTAATCATTATTTTATCTTGTCGTGTAAGAAATCCCCTTTTTAATAATTCTCAAGTGGCTCCATATGGCTTGATCTGACAAGAAATCCTTTTCACCTTTGAGAATACACCTTGAGGAATAGATACCTGCATTCGTGCCTCTTAGAAATGAGTGTCCTTGCATGGATTATATCACATAAATCAAATACCTTCAAATCGTTCCTTCTCAAGTTCACAAAATTAGTTCCTCAATAATTCCAATTGCACTTCACTCAACAATATGGTCTCCTGTCCTCCGACTATGGAGTTTTTGGGATTCCCCTTTGTTTATCGGTCTGCCGCAAGTTTGAGTCAGCCAAGTATGAATAGGAGCCAGTGAAAGCCTCCACGTGTCTTCTTGGCACAACTCCAAAGGTGAAGTACAGAGGTAGGTCCCCAAATGAGTGCGGGCCCTCCACGTGTCTTGGACCCAAGAAAGTTTCCTCATCCATTGAAAAGTATCAATATAAAGAGGAGCTAGTAGAAGCCTCCACGTGTCTATTCGGCACAACTCTAAAGGTAAGATCTAGAGGTGCATCCCTAAACAAGTGCGGGCCCTCCACATGTCCCGGGCCCAAGAAAGTTACCTCACCATTGAAAAACATCAATATAAAGAGGAGCCAACGGAAGCCTCCACGTGTCTCTTCGACACAACTCCAAAGGTAAGATCTAGAGGCGCGTCCCCAAACGAGCGTGAGCCCTCCACGTGTCCAGGGTCCAACAAAGCTACGCCGACAGCTTGAAAAGTCCGAGCAAGGGAAGTTCTAGCAAAAACTTCCGTGTGTCTCTTTGGCACTCTTTCAAAAGTAAAATTCAAGGGTAGGTCCCCAAACAAGCACGGGCCCTCCACGTGGTCAAAACCCGAGAGAGTTGCATCGAGCACTAAAATGTCTAAGGATGGGCAGAGCCGGTCAAACCTCCACGTGTCTCTTTGGCGCAACTCTAAAGGTCAAAGCTAGAGGCGAGATCCTCAAATAAGCGCGGCCCTCCACATGTTCAAAACCTAAGAGAGTTTCATCGGTGCTGAAAAGTCTAAGTATGGGTAGAGCCAATGGAAACCTCCACGTGTTTCTTCAGTGCAACTCCAAAGGTAAGACCCACAGTGTGTCCCTAAACAAGCGCGGGCCCTCCACGTGTCCAGGGACCCGAGAGAGTTGCATCGGCCACCGAAAATTCTAAGTATGGGTAGAACCAGCAGAATCCTCCACGTGTCTCTTTGGCACAACTCCAAAGGTAAGACCCAAAGGTGCATCCCCAAATGAGCGCGGGCCCTCTGTGTGTCCAGGACCCAAGAGAGTCAGACGGCCGCTAAAAATTCTAATTATGGGCAGAGCCAGTGGAAGCCTCCACGTGTCTCTTTGACGTAACTCCAAAGGTCAAAATTAGAGGCGAGATCTTCTAATGAGCGCAGATTTCCACATTTCCTTTTGTGGGTCTTAGGCATTTACCTTATACTTTCACGCCCTTTGCCATAATGCATCAAAATATCAAATAGACCCACCACGTCGCATCTAATTAGAAAATACCACGTATCCACGATGTTGGGACAAGATTTACAGAGGAGACACAATCATGGAAGATGCCCAACAACAAAAATTTTCCCCGCAGGAGAGAAGACTGTAAATAATACCAAGACTCAATGTGATCCACGACCCAAGGAAAGGACTTGACAACAACACCCAAATGAAGGAGAAAGTTTTCATGCATCCATATAGGGAGACAAAAATACTTCTAACCATGCGGACTGAGAAATTTTGAACAAACAGGGTGAGATTAAATTGAGCACCAAAAAAGCGAAATGAAACAATTGGAAACAATTAGGCATTGACAACTTGTGAATCTATGTGGATATTTAGTATACTTGGAAGATCATGGTCAAGCTATTGCCAACAAAGCTTTTGTGAATGTGAAAGTGAACCGTAGACCGTTGGAAGCATCAAACATAAGAATTGTGTGAGTTTGCATTAAATAGTGGATTCAATTCCATTACTGTTTGAGGAGGCTGATTGGGAGGCATCTTGGGAATCAGACATGAAGGTGGAATAGCTAGGGGAGGAGACTCAAGTAATTTGGTCTACGTGAAGTTGGGAGGAGGGAAGCAGGAGCTATGGGGAGTTGGTTGAGGATGAGATGTGGAGAGGAGATTGAAAATGGTAACAGGGACGTGGAGAGCTCAAGTGGAAGGGAGCTTGGTTGAGGGGTTAGGAAGAGTTATGTGGAAGGGGAAAGGAGCTTGGATAGAGGAGGATGGAGAACAAAACAAGGCAGGGAATCGTGGATGTGACATTGGTGGTGAGGATGGATTCGGTCAAGGTAGAGGAGATGGGGATCAGGGATAGAGAGTAGCGCATGAGGAAGGTAGGCTTGAGAGGAGAGAAGGGATGCGGGGAGAGTCGGGAGTTGGGATGGGAGGTCACAGGTGAAGATGGAGCCACTGGAAGATCTCGTGAGGGAAATTTTTTTGGAGACTTCTTTAGGCTTAGGCAAATGGGAGCTCGGGTGGAGGGGTGGGCTAGAGCTCGGGTATGGAGAAGTGATGGTGAGATGAGTGTGATTGATGGCGAGCTCGTGGGGAGTGATGGCAAGTTGAGTGTGAAGGGAGAAACTCGGTGACATGTTGGAGAGTAAGGTGGGAGAGTCATGTGGACATAGTGGAGAGAGGTAGATGGTGGAAGGGAGATGTGGGATCGGTTGATTTGGGAGGATGGTGGGAGCTCGATGTGTGTGTGAGCCTGTGGCGGGAAGTCGATGGCACTCACGGTGGTGTCAACCTATGGGTGGCTCGGTGGGAAGGAAGGATTGAGTGAAGTGAAGGGAGGTATGGCTCGGGTTTGTGGGGAGTTGGGTGAGGATGAGAGTGGAGAGAGGTAGACGGTAGAGCGAGATAATAATATTATTATTATATTTTAGTTCTTTATTTATTTTTATTTTTAAAAGTATAAATTACATTTATTTATTATTTATTAATTAATTGTTTTTAATAGCAACAACAATAAAACTATTGATCAATTATAAACAACCAAATAAAAAAACTTTTCCAAATAACAAAACCATGTACCTCGTGACGGAGAAAGACAACAAAGTGTAAGTAACATGCCAAACAAACAAAGATAATACTAAATCCCGTGAACAGGTAAGTTGAAAAATGAATGATGCACAATATATATAATGTGACGAAAACTAGGAGAATAAGGTTAATTTCCTGGATTCATATCCCATGTGGGTAGATTTCAATAGAAAATAAGAAGAGCATGTACCTCCTGATGATTTCAACAAGTGATCGTATGGAACTAAAATCAACAAATATTAAGATATTGCAAACAAACAAGTTAGAAAAGATGAGTAAAATAACAAACAAAATGACCAGATCTAGGATCCGTCCGACCGAAATGTGCTAAATGTTGTCAGAAACCTCATTCTCATGTGGGTGAAAGTTGATACAGAAGCCACCAAAAACTTCAAATGATGGAGGGCTTAGGACCTCAGATGCAGATGTGGATCTACGGGCGCAAAGAAGATAAATGTGTGATAAAAGAGGCTAGATCTGCAAAACTGAAACAGATAAGATTAGATAACAATATGCGGGGTTTCCCAAATGATCCCGATTCCCAAGAGGATTTTAACTCCTTGGAGGATGTCCAGAAAGATAATGATGAAATACACGATAAACAAATAACATACAAGATAAACTCCCATGTCCAAAAAGATAATGATAAAATACAAGATAAATAGATAACATGCAAGTTGATGAACAAAGGAACCTGACGCTGCAGGTATGTAGATGATGCTCTTGATCTAATCCAAACACAACGTGCAACAAGAACCACGCTACATGAACTAACAAATCATGAGCAGAGTATTATGGGGATTACAATGTCATTACCAAGGAACCATGAGAATATAATGATAAATAAGAAACTTAGAATTCAAAACAACATTTTCCCAGAGTTTCCAACTTGATTCCTCCTCTTTTCTTTTCGAGTCCCTGAAATATGGGGAAAACCCATATTTATAGCTTAGAGGTGAGGTTAGATTGGGGTTAATAAGTAACCGAGGTTGGGTAGAGTAACCCGAGTTAAGAGATATGATGTGATCATGTGGGGCCCACAGTTTGACTTATTAGATGTAGTGGGGAGCATGATTTGAATGGGTAGGTGAGATAAAAGATTCCATTTGAAATTAAGAAAAGGGTGTCGATGGGTATATTAATACCCATGGATTGAATAATTTGATATGGGAGATAATGCCAAAATTTTAATTATCAAATGGGTCCACATGGAGCCCATTTAATAATTAATTAAATAAAGGTGAGTAAATGGATGGGATTTTATTTAATTTAAGAAAAGAGAAAGGCGAGAGGGGAAGTTGCATGAATGTGAGATGACAGAGGGGTGCTATACCAAAAATTGGCATCTATAATTTGATAAATGTTCTATAATAATTTCTTTATCTTCTATGTAATATACATATGTTGTTGTAGTTAGTGAATGTATTAATTCGCTTAAGACTTTGTTTTTATCAATGCATTGTATTGATGTTTTGCGTGCAATATTAATATTGCATAGTAGATGATGGAAATAAAAATATGCACATTCTTTTTGGCAACCACTACAATATTCTACATTAGTATGCAAGGGTGTGAAGTGTTCAATAGCAAAATTACAATTTTTTCATATAGTGGAAATGATACAAACCCGATGACTAGTGCCGAAGGGTGCAATCCTCAAATTTTCGTCGTACACCCACATTCTCCCAACTCTCGGAGGAAAAAGGAACCTATTTGCTTGAAAGTGCCCAAGAGATTGTAAAATTTGGTTAGATTTTATGCTAATAAAATCAGAATATAAAGATTAAAATTTTGACACAATCTCACTTTGAATTCATTTGGGACTTTATAAATAGGTCTCCAATATATATATATATATATATATATGCTTTTGGTTTTCTATAAAATAACAAACAAAAACAACCAACAATTCCCTATGATTCCTCAACCTCCTATTATATTACGTGAGTGGTTTTCAAATACTATTGTTGTTTTACTCAAACAATAACTAATTATATGTTATACTTGAATTTGTTCTAACATCTGCTAATATCAAACTAATAATGTGAGTAATACTATATATATCCCGACATTCCCCCTTAGTGTGAACATGATAGAAAAACAATACACTTCTTTTGTAATGTGTCACCTTTGCGTTCTCATGATCTTGGTCCAAATTGAAGGTAGAGAAGGAACTCATCAACCTCTCATCAACCATGAACTATTGGGAACTCATCTAACCAGACTAGTGTGGGAACCATGAACAAGAATTCTACATCTGTTTAACCTTCATAAATGGTTTTCACAAGATGATCACTAACCTAGGTATACAAATTTAAGACACATACATTTTTTCATCTTCTTCAAGTATCATGATGTTCTAACACATTTGTGTTTTCTATTCTCCACTATATTTTTACATCATGGTATTACATTAAAATTTCTCACTTATTACATATGTGAACATTCATGCACTTTTGTTCTTATTTTTAAAATCACACCAAACTAAAAATAGGAAAATGAAAAACAAGGACGAAGTCCTCATCACCTTCTATAGACTCGCACTTGATCACCGCCACTTGATTTCACACATCATAATTGGTTTCCACTACTATTGGATTCTACTCTCGGTATTTTCCATTTTCGCACACTTTATTTACCTCGTATTACATTTTGTGGTCCCATCGCTAACAACTTGTGAGACGACGTTAAATTTCCTCCAAAGATTTGATGCCTTCATCCTCTAGTTGACTTGGTTGCCTACTAAGTAGGTTGGAAGTTTAAGCTCAGTTGCATATCATTTTGAATTGAAGAGGGTCCCCCAAAAAATAGACATGCCTATTAACAAAGTAGATGTTGGATTCCACCAAAAAATTGTCCATACGGATTTTTTTGCTCATGTTGATATTTTTGATGACTTAAAATTGACGCAAAACATATATTTAAATTAACAAACTTAATGGAAAATATTGACTAGTTGACACATAGAGAACATGAAGAGACACTAATGACTATCGACACCTTTGATGAAGGACTATGACTATTTAACGCCCACATTTTACACACACAAATACAACAAAAAAAATACCGGAATATTTTTTTACTTACATTGCTTGATACATGACAACACAAGGGATTGCTTAAGACAATGCATAACACATGATACATTTGCACAAACATTATCCCACATAGATGACATGAAAATACATGTTGCACATCAAGACCACCTTTCCCCAAATGACAAGGTACAACAATTAATTCAACTACAATTTAACTCTCGTATAGGCACCATCCATGACACAACACTTTCCTGGTTTACAATTTTATTACCTTTATCTTTCGTTATTGGCCTTAATTGTTGAAAATCACTTATCATGCGGTCCTTCATTTTTCTTAAAACTATACTATGTTGTCCTTACTTTACTTAACATTTCACTTGTAGTTACTCCCTCTAATTTTGCTTGTTTCCCTATCACAATAGAATGATGTGGCTTGGTTGTTGATAGGAACATATATTCCCACATGAGCCACTGGTGTTTGTTCTAAGGGTTTGTCTTTTAAGTTGCATGTTTGTTTGGTTTTACAATTTATCTCAATTTCCACAAGGAAGGTTCACATGAAACCAGAGGTTTATTAGTTCAAGAGTGAATAAATTACACGTTATTTTCATATTAGCATTTAATTACTAAGGTTACTCAATTTATGTTTTAAGTAATTATAACTAACTATGTATCCTATATTCTTCATTTAAATGCTTAGTCATCAAGGTCCTAAGGAGTATGATTTCATACTCAACCAAGTTTAGATTCCTGGGAAATAAGTATTAGATGCATGTTACCAAGAAACATTCAATTATAAATTTTACACACCTTACTAAGGTCACAATTAGAGTGATTGAACACCCTTATCTCCAACAATCATCTTGTAACTCAAGGTACATTTGATACTTCTTGTCAAGCTAACACTCTTGTTTGAGAGGGTTTAAAGGGGATTCACACTCAGTATTCTCACCACAAGATGGTTTAAACACAATAAGAGAACGACCTAAATTTCACCTTTCTATAAGCACATCATCTTATGGTTATGTTTTAAAAAATTAATCACACATTAAGATGTTGTTAAGTTTTGAACAATTAACTCTTAATATTGCACCATAGAACTGAAAGCGACAATTGAGATTGGGTTTTGAGTTCATTTATGATCCCAACTCTTAAATGTTACTTTCAAGGTTTGTTGGCGATCTTCATCACTTAAAATGTATGTCGATCTCGAGATGATTTTACACTATGCTTAATGTTGGTTCCCAAGAGTACTACCTTAATAAAACACATTCTCCTTACTACACACACGATTACCAATCCTAGAAGGGTACCACATACTCTAGATAATGTTTGACCATGTCACTCCTAACTGTCGGGTTCACGACAATGTCGCTAAGCATACATGATATGTCGATAAACTCAAACTTGGGCTCATATTTACCTAAGCTAGAATGTGCCATTGAGTATAGGATTTATCATTTTATGTTCATCCCAAGGTTTCAATTTTTTATGCTAAAGGGAATAACACAGGAAGGGTAGTTATGCACAAGTTTTAACTAAGATTTACTGTTACATTTAGGTTTCTTTATAACATTTTCAAGGTAAGGAACACAACACAACAATTATTTAATCATTAATTGCACACTGGAAACACACTATAAGAGATTAAATCCAATTTCATTTAACAAAAACACACACACACATATATATATCCAACCCCCTTTTTCTTTTACCATACGTAAATTTGAATCAAAAGGACACATATAGTTAAATGCACATTTCCCAAAGCACCCCTAAAACTAGCATCTCATTCATATTACCAAATTTCAATAATAAGTATTTACTATAACATAACAATACATACATACATACATACATACATACATATATATATATATATATATATATATATATATATATATATATATATATATATATATATATTTATTTATATATTTCCATTAACATACATAAATTACAATAATACACAATGGATTACAACCACGCCATTTTGCCATCTTACTTGCATCCTGCAAAACCATGTGAGCATGAAATAAGTGATAAATCACTGGCATGACATCCACCTAAATCTAGCATAATCAACGTTTTTAGTTTTCCATTTACAAAATAATTTGCACTTTGGAAAAGAGAGGGTTAGAGACATATATTCATTTCATTTCATTTCACTTCATTTCTTAACTAAGGAGAGAGAAAGAGATAGGGAAGAGAGAGAACACTATTTTTTTCCAAAAGTCACATTTCACACCACAAGCCACACAAGAGAGTTTCATACAATTACTTATACGTTTCAACAAGTTTTCATGATGGTTTATTGTCTTGGTTAGGGTCTTGTGACCTTATTTTACATTTTTCTACTAGTTGCAAAAACGTCTCATTTTGGCTTGGAGGCTAAGAAACCATGTTCAAAAACTATCTTTCGATGAGCAAAAACACAATGGGTAAATTTCTACATGTCCTCCTATATACCAAGAATTCACAGGAATAGAAAAATTCGAACTCGGGAAACAATTTACAATTGGCGCTAGTTTCTCGGGCCAATGGTCGCAATTGGGCTGGTTAAACAACCACCAATTTTAGCTCGAGGGCTAAGAAACCTCATCCGAAAACTAAATTTCGATGGTTGGAATCTCCATGAGAAGGTTCCTACATGCCCTCCTATATATGGAGAATACATCGAGTTGACGGAACTGGGAATTGGAAAATGGGTTGCAAACGACGATGAGTTTTCTAGAGCCATCAACGTAATTGTTCGGGCTTTGACCTAGTCAAACTACGACTGGAGGCCTACAAAACCCCATTGCCAAACTATCTAGAAATGTGCTTTCCCCAAATATAATGTTGTAAGTAATTGTCTAGTAGAAATACTAGAGGTTTATGAAGGTGGAAAAACACTCTTTTGCTTAGGGTCCAAACGACTATGTGAAACGAAGGACAACTTTTTAGTTTTAGCAACTTTCTAAAACTGCAAGAATGGGGTAATAGGACTCCTAGAGGGGTGGATAAGAGAGCACAAATGGTCACTCAAGGTCAATCTAACACTTAATATAACTCCCCACATAATGAGGGACATAAACAAAACTTGTCATCCCTTTTCATGGGCCCAGAAGGTTGTTTTGTGAGTCTTTAAAATCACAATTTAGCTAATTTTACAAAAGGATGATAACTAGGTTTAACAACAAACTCAAACTCAACTAGCCCACTCGAGGGGCTACAACTATCCATTTCGATTACTGAGTTTCCAAACATCTAAGAAGGTGGGTTTAAGTCTAAGGTTTACACCAAGGTTTATTTGCAATGCATAAGTCACAAGGTGATGTTTTATTATTTTGCGATACAAATGCTTTAAAATAACCAAATGTTTAAGCATCTAATGGTTTAACATTTCTATTATATTGCAAATGAAGAAAAACCAAATTATAAAAGATGAAGGTAAGGAGACCATGCCTGGATTTGATCGACGATAGAAGTTAAGCGGTTTTGGCATTTCATGAGCCGATTGTAGTTGCTAGAGGGGTTTCAAAGCCTTTTTCACCAAGCTCATCTCGTGTACCTTCCATAATCCTCCATAATGTAATAAGTGTCTAGATTTTCTGCAACGTTCTTCATAGGTCAAGGAGTTTGAGAGTATCTTTACCACAACCTCACCCTTCCCAACATCCCCAATTTGACCAAACCCAACAATCATCACATTCCAAGAGGCCAATTTCTTCTCAGAATTACTTTAAACAATTTCATGGCCTCGTCAAGTTGCCTATTTTGAGCATACCTTGAAATCAGAGCGGTCCAAGAAACTACATCTCATTGAGGCATTTTTTCGAACACTTTCCGTGCATCCTCTACACTTCCACATTTCACATACATATCAACAAGAGCATTGCCCACAAAAACACCATATTGAAACCCACATCTACTTATTATTTCCTTGGTATTGATGACATTTATTTTAGGTATTGAGTCTAGTAATCAGCAGCCATCCTACAGATTCCACACTTGACATAAGCATTGAAAAGGGTGTTTTGTAAAATGATGTCTGGTTTATTTAAGCTCTGGGTTCTAGTTCGCTTAAGCTTCAACACAATAAATAAATAAAATAAAATATTCCCTCTTCCAAATGGGTTTAGAATATTTTCAACACCCAAGGTAGGCTTGTAATGCCAAAATACTCCATTCAATCTCTCTAAAGTGATATGAAGGAAGTGCTACTAATTATCTCCCAAACAAGAAGATTCAAAGAGAGGAGGAACTCAAATGAAAGCTACAAATAAAAGAATTTGCACCCAAAACAAACAAATCCAACTTTAACAAAGGAGTGAAGAACAAAAAAAAGCTCCCATTTAGGCACATGCTTGGAGATTACAAGAAAAGGTTTTGGAAGTTGGGTTTACACATGCTTATTACATTTTCTTGAGATTTTCTAATCCTTTTCAACAAACCCTTTTTGTGCATATCCCGCGGTCAATGCTGTCCACAAAACCATGTTTTTCTAAAGACATTTTGTCAAATAGTTCACCTGCCTTGTGTAAGGTTCCACATTTTTCATACACATCTACCAAAGAATTTACAATTACAACATCTAACAAAATTCCTCTATCTTTTATGCTTTGATGGATGTCCATACCTTGTTCCAAACTGATTGTGTATAGATTGGTAATAGTGATTTTATGTGCAATGTTGATTGAAAATGTTCAAGGAAGAGTTGAGCAAGTTAAGCAAATGAAAAAGTGAATACTATGGGATGTTATTATACCAATCTAAGGCAAGATCAACTAAGTACATAGGGAATGCCCTTAGCATAAGGTCATGGTGGTGTGCTATGAGGTAACATGCATGTCGGAAGACCCAGGATGTGTTGTTGGGGGTCTTCTTTACTGTAGAATATGAGGAACTTAGGAAGTTCCTAGTGCAGAGGATATGATTTATATGGTACGAATGGATGAATGGGTTCATTATATATTTTTTCATATGATAATGTGTTCTTAAGACCCATAGAATTGACTTTAAGGATAGATATTCTATTCATTAAATCTTGTAGAACGGGTATGTTTATGGTCATTCTGGATACTAGATGATTAAGAACCACATTGATTGTATGAGAATGCATTTGGATGTTGGTATGGTTGTGAGATTATATATTGTAGATGGTTATTGATGGAAACATTATAGATAGGTTATGAAACCAATGGTTGTGAAGGTTGGATATACTGATATTAAAAGGGTAAAGATGTGTTCATAAGAGGTTGTGATGGTTGTGGTATGTGTTGAAAACGGGTAGAGGACTAGATGATTGGTTGAGATTGTTGAGGTATGTTATAAATAAGAGGTCAGGGATGGTTGAGGTGCGTCTTTGGAAAGGAATGGAAGTGTAAATAAGAGGTTGCAATTATTGAGGGATAGAATGGGAGGAAGTGAGGATGGTCGATAACTATTGGGAGGAGGGATGAGTAGTGGAAATAGAACTCATGTTAATGGGTGGTATTGACATCGAATAGACATAAATATATTTTTAAATACCGATGTGGGTTTTGGGATGGGGTAGGTTGAGATATGCTTGTTGGGATGGATAATGAAATCGCAAGAGGAGTTTGGATGGTATAAGAAACCAAGGGAGTTGATGTGTATAAGGATATGTTCATATTGTTATAAGATGACATGGAACTAGATGAGAGGTCTACCAAGGATGATGATTGTTGATTATTAGTGTCCCGAGAAGAGACCATGTTAAGATCAAAGGCGATGATAGGAGCCAAAGACATGAGATTAGAAGATCCCGATTGATTACTAGTAGGATAAGGATGTATTTTCTAGATGAATACCTCATGGTTAGGATTGGCAAGTGAGAGAAGTCATATGAGGTGCTGGATATAGACCATGATCTAGGTGTGACTAGTTAAATATGAACACCCCTAGTAGTGAGATATGCGTGAAGGGAAATGATGTTTGAATCTAACATTTAAGAAAACATTGGATCCCCACTATAAAAAAAGTGGGGATTTGATGGATCAGGTATTTCGAATGAGGTAGATCGCTCTGCTAGTGAAATCTGAGGTTCTTTATCTTGATCTTCCGATCAAGGTGATAACGATGCTGTTGTTGTTCAATCGGTTGTGAAGCATCCTCAATGTAGGTTTGAAGGTTTTTGATGGTTCGTTGGAATTTTTCAGTCATGTTGTCAGGATTTTGGAGGTGAGATTGTTGTCTTGTAAGAACCATGAAATTACAAAATTACCTAAAATGAAAAATGAATCTAGATTGTTGATTACAAATATCGGACAATCACGCAACAAAATTTTTAATCATCTTGATTATTTAAAAGAAGAGTAAAATGTGAAAAATGGCTAATAGGGTCCTAGGAAATGACAATATATGGATTGTTTCGGGTGATGTTAAAGGAAAGAGTCCTCAATATACCCGAAGGTATGTGAGGCCCAAATCATCTTTGGCCGGTGCGGTACGGGCCTAGTATTAGGGCCTACCTCCACACTTCACAAAGATCACAACGATAAGGAGTCGAGATGCTTAGCCAATATACCACCCACCAAATTTTTATACTCACCCGGAAGATTGAGTGGCTTATCCCCTTAGTGATGAAATCCAAGTGGGTCCACTTGGGTAGGAATGTTTTGATGCAAGTTTTGTTTAAAGTGATTTGGTTGTGTGTGTGGGGAAATTAAATGAATGCAATTTATTAACCTCTTAATGAAGTTATATGAACAATCGAATGAAAGGTTCTTTTTAATACCAAAAATAAATGTACGTTTGATGAGGGCAGCAAACAAAAATGCAATGTTTGGAAAAAAGAAAGGAAAAGACGTACCTGCAAATGTTCCTTTTTAAATTTTAATTTTGTAAAATTTTAAAGCACAACTACAACACATTAAATAGAAGCTCCAAAGACTAGAACCTACAAGGGTTAAGTGGAAACAGAGAATAGAAAAAGAAATAATAGTTAGAGGCTAACTATATAAGAAATAAAAATAATCTATAGAGATCATTGATGATTTACAGGAATCACTGGTGATTCACAAAAATCGTTGGTGATTTAACCAGATCGTTAGTGATTACAAATTAGATAACCTAAAGGTGAAAATTAATTAATTTGAAATGAAAGAAAAGGGTCGAGGTCCCACCGGCGTGCCAAAATGTACTAGATAATTTTTGCTTTCCAACTTTAACTTAATAAAATGAAATAACAAAAACAAATTATTCTCGAGGACGATGGGGTTTACCGATAACTACAAAGTGATAAGTGTTGATGTAGTGTAATAAATATCCTTCTTCTTATGTCGATGAATAAACCTACAGATCAAATGTAGCTAAACATAAGACATTAAATAGATGGATAAACGAGCTGCTTGGTAAAGGCCGATTCCAGGAATCCAAAGGGACTTCCTTGGAGGATGTCATCTCACTTTGATACAATTAAGTATATTGACAAAGATAAATAATAAAAGATAGATAGATGATGGATAAGAATCTCTAGAACTCAAGATCGAAGGGTAATTCCCATGAAGCTTGGTATGTAGCCCACACAAGAGTGGATGAGATCAAGATATATTTAAAGTAATCATACCAATAGTCGTTTGTTTCTTGTTGGATCTCATGGAGGAACTCGATATGATCCTCAATGTCATCAATATCGGTGGCAAAGGGAATCGCACTAAATTTCAAATCATGGAGAATGTTGAACTATTCCCAAAAGAAGGGCTACTGAACAATTGGAAGGTCGTAGATGCTTTTGATAGGATGAGACCAACCAGTATCACGATCTAAAACCATATCTGATTTTAGATATGGGGCTTCCTCTAGTTCGGGGGGAGGGGGAAAGTAAAGCCATACTTGCAGAGGACAAGTTAAATCCAAAATATTGAACAAAAATTATGATAAATTGATGAACCGATAAAGAGATACAATTTGAAAGGGATCGATGGAAATTCAACATAATCACAGTGATTGGACATAATCATGGACAATGACCGTGAAAATGATAAACTATGATAAAAACGATAAAAAAGTTCTAAATGATGATTTTTTTATATCATTTTTATGCTTCTATGAAATGTAAATGATGAAATAAAATAGAGAAATACATCTTGATCCGAGAGTATATCAAATATGCCTCCAAACATCGGATGGAGCTGATTAAAGTTGATGCTCGGTAGTTGAGCTTCCTAAGAGATGATTGATGAAAAAGGCTATCAAAATGATGTGTTTACAAGATCTTGAAGTTGATACAGTCCTTAATGATCTCTAGAATGAATTAGAATCGTTGTTAGGATGAAGAAAAAGTGTAAGAGTGAGAAAAATATTTCTTAACATCCCCGGGGAAGAGTAAAAACTTGTATTTATGATTGTTGGTGATTAGGTAGAATTTCGATGATCCCGGGTTTTTTATGAAAATGTTTAGGAAATGGTTAGAACCACTTTCTCAATGGGGTTATCGTAATGATGAGGGAAAATGGATGGGAGGAGGTTATGGATGAGTTGGGGAGGTTAGGATAAAATAGGTTTGGGGTGGTTTACATGTTTTAAGTGGTTTTGAAGAGGTTGAGGTGGTTTGGGATGGGTAAATAGTAATTTCTAAGGGTGTAAAAATTAATTTTACTGGATGAGGAGAGGGTGACTTAGGATAGTGACATAATAATAAGTTTTAGATTAAATAATGTGCAAATAAGGTGAAGTAGGCAGTTAATGAAACCCTAGTGTCTACAAAGGGGTCATTTAAATATGGTCGCGAATCATATTATATATCACCTCATGTGATTGGCTTGGAGAGAAGTGAGGAGGGAGATGTTTTACTTGACTCTGATGTTTCTCATTAATGGAATATCTCTTTTCATTGTGGTTTTTACCCCTCGGGGTTTTTCACGTAAATTTTTGTTCACAACATTATTTAATTTATTTGCATAGTTTAAATGTTAATGTTAATGTTTGGTATAATATATTATTTTAATATGGTTAGTTTTATCCCTCGGATTCTAACATGGTGCTAGAGCATGTGTAATTTAATCCTATTTTAATTAACCTATCGGGTGTGTTGGTTGGGGTGGTTGGGTGGTTAATTTGTTGGAAAAAATAATCTATACCCCCTCCCATTTGGGACATAGTTATTCTTAAGGATGTGCGGGGGTGGAAAATTCTTCAAAATAATTCACCCCACACGTGAAATATCGTATGAAATAATTTACCAGGACCTGTAAAATAGAGGTAAGGGTTAATTACTTGTTAAAATAATTCACTATATGTTTATTTTTTCAAATGTGCAGGTTGAAATATTTTGGGGTAAAATCTAAGAATTAATAAAAGTTTAAAAGGAGGAGGCAAGCTCCATCATAATATGATGTTCAAATTTTCCCATTACCCGGTTAAAATACTTGTCCCCTTTGTAAAACTCCATGTTAATTTTATTCACTTTTGGAATTTGGAAACAAATGTATGTCTCCATGTGCCCCTAGTTTTACGAAAATCTATTTTACTCAAGACTCAAAGTATTTTTGTTTCTAAACTATAGTTTATAATATTTATAAATTATATAATATTTTTTATATAAACTATTTATATATAGTTTGGAAATTATATGTGAAAACCTATAATTCTATATAGTTTAAAACTATATACTAATCCTAATACCTAAGTAGGGAAACCCCATTCCCCTCTACACTTCTCTCTGGATCGTCACTTGGCAAGCCCCGCCACGCCCATACCCACTCCTATCTATGGCCTACACGTGGCCGGTCTGTCCCTGCACCGCACCATCCACCTCCGCCTTGGCCATGGACCTTTCTCTCTTTTGTTATCTGGGACTTTAGTTCCACATGGGGACAAAAAAGAAATAGTTTAGGCTTTATAATCCTTGGCGGGTTAGGTTGATATTGTGGCTACGACCACACTTATGGCTTGTTTTGCCATGGTTGAGGCATGACACATATGTGGTGGTAGAGGTTTATGTGTTTCTTTCGCAGGCTCGCAGGGTGACTTCCCACTCGAGCCATGTGTATATGTGGCTCATCCAAACTCGGCCTTTGACTCGTTGTGGTGGTTATGGTCGACTCGCCAAGTTGTACATCATTGTCACTATGAACATTAGTAAATATTAACATTGGTTGCATTAATAAACTCAACTCATGGCATTAATAACTCAACTTGCCAAGTTGGTTAACCCAACTCGACTGAAGTTATAGAGCAATGCTCCACAAAAAAAAAAAAAATATATATATATATATATATATATATATATATATATATATATATATACATACAATTTTTGTATTTTTTATCATTTAGTAATTATTTTGATTTAATTTAATCCTTATTTTCTAAATGATAAAATCATTTTAATAATATTGTAAATATTAGATAAATTGTTTTTTCATTTGAAATGATTTCTTTTATGACACGATGAATAAATCGTCATCTTTGTTTGTTTCATGAAAAACTAAAAAAATCACTCACATTTCAATAAATTATTGTTATTGTCAAACTAATATATCATATGTTTAGACTATTGGTTTGACAGTCCTTTTTGTCGTAAATTCATCAAAATTTGATTGCATGGCTTGAACAACAAGGGGATTTTTTGAACCTTGATTAATATAAACCTTGTTGTTCTTATTTATTGAAAATTTATTTACGTGAAAATGGGATCTAACCACTTTAATATTGATAAATCACAGATGTTGAATGGAAACAATTACAACATCTGGAAGATATAGTTGAAGGTGGAATTCATGGCTTATGAATCTCTAGATGGTCATAAATGCAGAATGAGAAGGCTCTTACGGGAAGCCAAACAATCAGGACAATGTTGTTGCATATCAACAAAAGGTACAAGAAGTTATGTCCATTATTTTGTGGAGTGTGTAAGATGATTTTATCCTTCATATCAAGAATCAAGAAAGTTCGAGTGAGGCTTGGACGCAATTGGAATCAATGCATGAAGGTACGTGGTTATCAAAAATTATTAAATTGATTCTAGAACTGATGATGACTCCCATGAAGGGAGATGAAAAAGTAATTAATTTTTTTAGCTAAAATTAAAAATATTAAGTCTCAGTTGGATGGATGTAACTGTAACTTAATTCAGGACAAATTACTTTACTTTATTATTTAGTTAAATATACATGAAAGGTTTAGAAATTTCATTTCAATATTGAATTCTAAATATCAAACTAAAAACACATCTTTGATTTACAAACCCTCAATACTCTTCCGATTCAGAAGAGAAATTTATGACAAACTTTAATTCAAGAGAATGTCACTCAAGCACTTCTTTCTCAAAAATTAAAAATAAACCTTCTAGGTTCAACAAGAAAAAAATAAACTTTTAAACCTCCTAGTAAAGAAAAAACTAGAAACCAACATAACTATGGAAAATTTGGCCATAAGAAATAAGATTGTAAATCCAAAAATAAGTCAAATTTCAAAAACCAAAAGGGAAACAAATCGATCAAAATCAAAATCAAAACAAGAATAAGAAAAATAGTCAAAAATCTAATGTAATTGCTTTGTATGTTGCCTTTGTCACTGCAAAGGAAAATGAGTGGATATTGGACAGTGGTGCCTCTAGGCACATGACCTTCAAATCCGATATCCTATATGACCTTAGAGAATGTAATGATCAGATCTATTTGGGTGATCATTCCATCCTCGATGTTCAAGGACAAGGTAAAGCAAAAGTCTCTAATGGTTTTATTAATAATGTTTTGTTAGTTCCTAAACTTAAAATGAATTTTCTTTCTTGTTCTCAATTGACTCAAAATAACTATAGTGTAACTTTGTTGAAAGATAAATGGTTTATTAAAAATGAACAAGATGTTACTATAGTTGAAGGCATACAAAGAGATGGTTTATGTGTTTAATGGATTTCCCTTTGCTTCTTGTTTGACATCTCAAAGAAGTGACATGCAATTGTGGTATGAAATACTAGGTCATGTCAACTTTACGAGCATGTATGACATGTATCGACTGACACTAGTATTTTTTCTACCACCTATTTCTAAAAATCATGAAACATGTGAAGGGTTCTTACGTGGTAAGAAATCTGCTTACCCCTTTTACAATAATAATGACGCAAACTCTATTGAACCTTTGAAACTTATCCAAATTGATTTTTGAGGACCCCTAGAAGCTCCATCCCTTGATGGTTCTTTATATGCTATCACGTTCATTGATGATTGCTCTCGCATGATTTGGTATTATTTTATTAAAAATAAATCATATGTCTTATCAAAATTTAAAGAATTTAAATCTTTAGTTGAAAATAATTCTAGTTATAAAATTAAGATGCTTAGGACTGATAATGGGGAGAATATGTCAATAAGGCATTTGACTCATTTTGTGTCGAATGTGGTATTCAAAGAGAATTGAATACTCCTTATTCCCCTCAATAGAATGGGATTACGGAAAGAAAAAACCACACCATTCTAGAAATGGCTAGAACCATGTTGCATTCAATACAAGTCCCTAAATTTTTCTGGCAGAAGAAATAAACATTTTTGTTCACATTTTAAACAAAGTTCTCACTAAAGTCTTAGTTAACTTCACTCCTCTAAAAAATTGGTCAAATCAAAAACCAAGTGTGTCTCATTTGAGAATATTTGGTAGCCATGTTTTTATCTTCATTTTGAAATCAAAACGAAAGAATCTTGATCAAACCTCCTACCCTTGTATGTTTGTAGGTTATGGAGGTAAAAATAAAGGTCTTAATATCTATGATCCTTCAAAAGAGAAGTTATAGAAAACAGGAATGTTAAAATATCACAAAAAAATTGTTTATCTTCATCCTCTTGTGTTTTTGTTGTTCATAATAATTCTAATGAGATTGAAAATAATGATAATATCAGTGAAAATGATGTATGTGATGATGAAATTAGTAATGAACCTATAGTGAAAAAGAGTTAGTTCATGTTTCCTCTATAACTAAAAGACCTAAATGGGCTGAGTCTATTATTCAAGACTCTAATCCTAAAAACCTTTAGAAAATGATCATAAGTCAACATACATATCATGCTACCTTGATTAAAAAAAATCAAAGACTTGGAATTTAGTCCCTCCTAAAAAATGAAGTATAGTCAAATCTAGATGGTTGTACAAGATTAAATACAAAGTTGATGGTAGTGTTGATAAATTCAAATCTAGGTTAGTATCTCTATGGTTTACTCAAAAACATGATATTGACTACGTTGAAACCTTTGCACTAGTTGCAAAAATGAGCACTGTAGGATTTTTATTACCTTAGCTACTCAATATGGCTTGGAAATCCATCAGATGGATGTCAAGATTTAATTTCTGAATGGTGATTTAAAAGAGGAAATCTATATGACCCAAGCTAAAGGATTTGAAGAACCTGGTAAAGAGTAAATTGAAAAAAGCTTTATATGGTTTAAAACAAGCTCCTAGAGCTTGGTATGCAAAGATTAACATTTTTTCAATGAAGTTGGATTTTCTAATTGTTTTTCGATAATGATTTATTTGTAAAAATTGAAGAAAATCATATTATTCTCATTGTATTGTATGTTGATGATTTACTTATTACTAGTAACTCTAACAATTTAATTATGAAAATTAAAGCTAAATTAAAACAATACTTTGAAATGACTGATTTAGGATTATTGCATCATTTCTTAGGCATGGCTATATATTAGGATAAAAATTCTATTGTTGTATCTCAATCACAATATGCCACTAATTTTCTTAAAAGGTTTAATATGATTGATTGTAAACCTATTGCTATTCCTATAGAAGTTGGATGTAAACTAGATCCTAAACATGCATGTGAAAAAGTTAATCCTACTTTGTACATGCAACTTGTAGGTAGTTTGATTTATCTAACTATTACTAGACCTGACATTTCTTATGTAGTAGGGATTGATTTGAGATTTATGTAGGAGTCATATCAGGATCACTGAAATTAGCCAAAAGAATATTGTGTTATATTAAAGGCACAATTAATTTTGGTTTACATTATACTTCTTCTAACAATGCATATTTATATGGATATTGTGATTTTGATCATGTTGGTGATGTGATGGATTGAAAGTCTACAATTGTATACGTGTTCAAGTTTGGTGCAAGTGTCATTACTTGGAGCAAGTAAAAAGTAACCAACAATCTCCATTTATTCTATTGAGGTAGAGTATAGAAGTGCAATGGAAGCAAAAAAGAAGCCATGTGGTTGAAGCAGCTATTGGAAGAGATACATATGGAAGCTAAAGGAAGTAATCCTCTTCTATGTGATAGCCAAAGTTGTATTTATCTTGCTAAGAATCCAGTTCAACATCAAAGGACAAAGCATATAGAGATTCATATGCATTTTATCCGAGAGAAGGTTCTTTGTGGTGATATAGATCTCCATCTACTAGATGAAGATCAAGTTATAGACATGTTTACGAAGTCATTGTGTGCTATAAAATTCTACAAGTTTCGTGCAATGCTTGGCCTTTCAGAGTTGCCATTGAGGGGGAGTGTGCATGGCAATGTCACCTCCTAATGGTCGGCAATTGATATCTCCTTCTCCTCTATACTTCTGCTCCATTTGTAAAGCATTGTAAAAAAAGATCTTTATGATCTTTTGTAAACTTATAACTCTAATTTTATAGTGTACAATCTAGTGTGTTGCATATATTTGTAAAGGAGGTCCTTGTGTTATAAAAGGCTCCTAGAGATGTTGTTTTAGATTTTTTCCATGAGAAACTATGATATGTAGTCTCACAAATCATGCTTAGCCTAAATCATAACTTTTGATTTATGGATTCCAAATCCTTTTGTACTAAAAGGTAAGTTAAACATGATGAAGGTGTTATAAATCCTTCAAAAGTGATATGCTAGCCTAAACCTTCACTAATGGTTTATGGATTTGTAAATCCTGTTGTACAAACAGGTAATGTTGGCATATGGTTCCCCACTTAATATTAAGGGGGAGTGTTAGAACGTAATATTAAGTGCCTATAAACTTTAGTTTATAATTAAATAATTTAGAATAGATTATATTCTTAATTATTTAATATAAACTTTAGGTTATGTTTAATTGGTTATTTAATAACTAATTTATATTAAATCGGGGTATAATTTAATCATACCCCGTCACTTAATATGTTCATGACCCATGGGGTCATTTAAATATGGTCGGATCATATTATTTATCACCTCGTGTGATTGGCTTGGAGAGAAGTGAGGAGGGAGATGTTTTAATAGACTATAATGTTTCTCATTAATGGAATATCTCTTTTCACCATGGTTTTTACCCCTAAGGGGTTTTCCACATAAATTTGTGTTTACAATGTTATTTAATTTATTTTCATAGTTTAGATGTTAATGTTAATGTTTAGTATGATATATTATTTTACTATGGTTAATGTTATCCCTCAAATTCTAACAAGATTACTTGATGCGTATACATATCATACACTTGGGGGCATTATGCTTACTTATCTCCCCCATCTAACATCATCAGGTGTCTACCATTTCTACTATTACACTTTGTGCTTCATACTTCCTATTTCTAGAAATCTTACACAACTTGATACACATATTGTATCATCACTACCCTATGACACACTCTTGTGCTAAGGTTCACACTTGACTATTGAGGGAATAATACATCCATGAACCTCACACACTACACATTTCATGCTTCGTACTTCATGATACATATTTTTAGCATTAAATTCTTGCACATCATACTACTCTATCATACAATCTATTTCCACGGTTCATACTTGACTGCTGAGGGTCTAAATCTGAAATAAACCTCACCTCTTCTACACTTTACACTTTGCACTTCATGATCTATCTTTCTAGCATCTATTTTCAAACCATTTCCGACAACGCACTCTTATTATATGGTTAATTCTTGATTGTTGAGGGATCTTTTATAAATGAGCCTCATCTCATAGTCATCCACATCCACTGGGACATGATTCTCCTATCACATTCACATTACATACCATCCCATCTCACTCATACATAACATACTACATATCTTGGTTGCACTTATTCTTGCTTGTTTATACTTACATGTACACTTTGTTTCCCATGCTAGATGAATACTTAGTATGTCAATATATTTTCTATATACACATGCACATTCACTTGGTATTTCATTGTGAATGCATACTACATATCTTTACACGCAAAGAATGATTCTTAAGCACTGTAATTCTTATTGGAGTCCCACCGAGGCTCCCGTGGGCATCTACATTCACTACTCTTACACATCAAAAGTGCTATTGTTCCATTATTTGTTACTTCTTCTTACTAGTACATTACTTTCCATTGATCTATACACACTTTGACATACTCTTTATCTTTATAACATGCTAACAAGTGCTTCATGTGTAACATCTTCCTTGCAGAAAATCTATGTTACCACGGTTATTGTTGTTACACTTTTCTTGACATTGTTTTCCATTGTATAATATTGTTTTTGAGCTATGTCCTTTGTCTTGTATGCACATTATATGATTTTAACCACTTCAGCCATGATTGTCTTATGACATTGTAAGAGATGTCCCATGTTTGAAACCCACTTCTCATAGTCTATCTTATCTTATTGCTTACTTGATTGTACATTTTCTTATATTTGCATACTAGCTTTGATTGCACTAACACATGTTATCCGTTGGTGTATATGACTAGAATTGTCGTCATTCGACGTCTTGTCCACCTAGTTGGTTAGTCATCTCACTTAGTGAGAATAGGTCATAGGTTGAATAGGTCAATAGGGTTGTGTACACATGTCATGCACAAGAGTTACACAACACTCCTATATGTACCCCTTCTTTTTTTATCTATGAGCATGTTAGACACTTCGTTGTCTTTCTCTACTTGATTCTTACTTTGATTTGATTTCTTGCTTCGCATAAGCGCGTTCATAAGTCTATTAAAGTGCGACCTTAATCGATGTGTACATATTTCCATGTTTATCCTCATACTCCAATCCAACATGGTATCAGAGCTTGTGTTTGGTAAATGTGCACTCGGTTAATGTGGTTGTAATACTTCATTTTTTGGTTTTTTTCACTTCTCGTGCAAGATTTTGGTTTTTTTAATCTTGTTAATAGATCTAACCTTCTAGTTTGTGGATTTTTTTGTTAGTTTTCATGTTTTTCAAAGGTGCATAGATGCTTTTTCGATTTTTTAGGGGTTTTCCAAATTAAATCAACTGGCATGACTACATTTGGTGGGCAAATGCTAAATTTGGAGGTATTTTAACTGGAAGTGAATTTTATTTTATTTTTCTAGTTTTCATATCTATTTTTCCTCCCTTCTTGTTTGGTTTTCCTTCATCCATCAAAGTCTCCCCTCGTGCATGCTTGAGTTACATTGGTTGCTCGGTTTTCTATGTGCATTTGCATTCTTTTCGTATTAAGCTTTAGATTTTACTTGCCTTGTTTTGGTTTTTCTTTTACTCTGTCTGAGTTCCGCCCAACGAGTTATTTGTTAGCATCTTTGTCACAATGGGGTTTTGTTGTTTTGGGTTTGGATCACTTTATTTTCCTCGTGTACATTTGTGTATTTTTGCATTGGTATGTGGGTCACTTTTTTGAGCCAATCCTTTCCTTTTTCATGCTTGTTTTTATTTTGGTTTGCCTTGCATTTCCTTGGTTGGGTTATCTGCGTGATTTTTTCCCTGTGGATTATTGGTCTATTTTACATTTTCATCATGCCCCAACTTTGCACTTGCCTATGTTGTCATGTTTTGGCCATTGAATGGCTTGCTCTTCCCAATCCGAGTCTTTCTCTCGCTTTCACCGGCCATTGATTATTCCTCACTTATTTTCTGTTGAGCTCGTCCCTTATCCTCCTCTCACTTTGCCCTCATCCACAAACTTCAAATTATTTCTTCCCCTTTTAAATCTTCATGTTGTTAAAGTTTAATATATGGTTAAAAATTATTAAGTGGTAAATATGTGGCAGGTTTTATTTAAAGCGTCTTTTTTAAATATTAAGTGTGGGTGGTTTAATATAAGGACTAGTTTAATAATAGGTGTGGTGGTTAATTAAAGTAGGGTGGTATTTTCTTAAGGTTGGTGTTTTATTTTTATTAGGATGGGTTTGTTTTGAGTTAGATCTTTATTAATTAAGATCTAATGTTATTAAAGTAAAGATTTTTATAATATTACAATGGCATGTTTAATAAAGTGTAGGGATTTATTCATAAAGTAAGGTAAACAAAATTATTTTATAATTTTTTATATCCTAAGTAATCATTAGGAACTAATTATTTTTTAAAAGGGTAGTCCTTTAATGTAAGTTTATTTATTAAGTCTTAGTGTTTTTACTTTAGGATTTAATAAAAATTTTAAATGCGTTTATTAGTTAGGTCTTAAGTTATCTTAGGGTCTAATAAATCATTAAAAGTGTATTAATTTAATGTAATCTATCGTGGAGATTTTTTTAATGATGAATTAAGTATTTAATTAAAAAAATTTAAGTTTTTTCATCGTCTAGCAGTTCCTTTTAAACATTCAAAAATAATGTTATTGTCACTTTTAAACCTTTTTAATCCTCATTTAGGCTTATTGGTGTTTTTTTAAAAGTGCAAAAGCTAACGTTGTGGACATTTTTACTATTAATCCTTTTTTTTTGAGTATGTAGTGTCCTCTTAGCTTCTTTCACCTTATGGGAGCCTCTTTTGCACCCTAAAAGCCGTTTGGACTCATTTTTGAGCATTTCCCATATTGTAATCACTTTTCTTTACTTGTGGGTTAGTGTGTGCATCCACCACAACCTTGCGGCAAGAGAGCTTCCTTTCTTTCTTGATTTTTTTGTGCTTGTTCACTTGATTTGTTACACGCAATTGAGCATATTGTGGTCTCCACGCTTGTGTCATATTTTGCTAATTACAAGTTGAGTGACTGATCGTCTCATGCACACGAACACTTAGGTGTAATCAACACACTACTTATAAAGTGTTGCAATCGGGGGTGTTCATTGTGTGTGGTTCTTTCTTTTCACTATTTTTATTTGCTCACTTTTATCTAGCTATGGATCCTAATTTTGTTCCTTTTCTTACCCCATTTAACTATCATGAATGGAAATATGTCATGTCTCTTACATTGAGAAAAAAATAATGTTTTGGATAACTATGGGATTACAAAGTGAACTTAAAGAAGATGCAGAGAAAGAAAAGTGGTTTGACAAATACGATGAAGCCTTTGGAATTTTGTGTCTTTTTGTATCACCAAAACTGTGCTTTCACATTAACACATCCAAATCATGTTACGCCCTTAGCCTATTACTTGTATTAGGATATGAGTAGCCGACTTGTGGCTTACCATATCATTTATACTTTCTTGTGCTTAGTAGGTCAGCTTTGGTGATGGCCATAACATATGAATAGTATATATAGGGGATTATAGGTAGTAGTTCATCATCATTTCAAGCATTTGAGTCTTATTGTATGGTTTGAGGTTGCCCCCTCAAAGTAATGAAGGTATTCTAATTGTATATTGAGATCATTTATCTGTAATATTGTGTTCTTTGGTGTTCTATTTATGCTCATAATCTGAATTATACAAGTAATTTCATTACAAGTGATATCAGAGTTGCGATTTGGGCCAAGATTAGGAAAAAACCCTAATTTTTTGTTTCCAATATATCTTGTGAACCAAAGATAATTTGTATGATATTTTTTTACCGAAGTTGCAAATAATTACAAGACTTTTTTTATTTATTTTTCAAAAGTTATTGCAAATTTAGAGTTTTTCATAAAATCACTCCCTAGACTGAAATTGGTGGAAATTTTCCAATTTCTTTACATTTTCGGAAAGCCCTAAAAAAAATACTAGTAGTATCCTCTTCTGTTTTTTCATATTCGGCCGAATTTGTATCGAAACCCTAAACCCTAGGGTTTGACATCATGGCGAGGCCTTCCATAAGAGCCAAAAAGAACCCGGTCACTTGAGGTAAAAACCTACATAAAGATGGGGTAGTGATAGAAGAGTTGGAGTCATAAGGGGTAAATACAAATTCCTTAGCACTAGGGTTTACCTCAATTGATCATAAGGTGAGCCAACTCGAGTATGAACTGCGAAATGTACAATCTGAGATGGCCTGTAAAGGAGACATAGACCAAATAAATCAGCGGTTGGATGATATCATGAAACATATAAAGGGTAAAAATATGTCCCAAATCAGTCCCAACTCAACCAAGGAGGATCTTTAGTTTAGAATAATGGGAAAAATAACCATGTTGGATCACTTTTCCAACCCAATCAGAATCCAACTTATTCACAACCACGAAACATGATGCCGAAAGTGGAGATGCACAAATTTGATGGGAAGGATCCACTGAATTGGATAAATCAAATGGATAACTTATTTGAGTTACATCAAACCCCATCAGAAAAAGGTGACCTTGGCATCCTCTGTATCTTGAACCAGACCAATTCATCTGGTATCGATGGTTATGTGCTCAGAGCAGAAGAGTGGTCTCAGTGTCACTTGGATAATTTTTACTAAGGAGTTGCAATTGCACTATAGTTCTAGTGTTTCAGATAACTACTTTAGTCAATTGGTAAAGTTAAGACAAACAGGATCAGTCAAATATTATGTGCATCAATTCCAGAACCTATCCTTAAAGGTGGAGAATATTACATAAGATAACCTAAATGACTTATTTCTTGGGGTCTTAAGGACCACATTGAGCATGAGGTATGTATGTTTAATCCACTCAAGATTTTTTATTCTATTATCATGGCACGTAGAGCAGAGGAAAAAATTCTTTGCAGTAGGAGGCAACCTTTCACTAACACCAGAGACCATAGTACCCCTTCCCCATCATTCACTCGGCCAATTAGATTGACTCCTTAACAAATGGAAGAAAAAAGAGCAAAAGGATTATGTTTTAACTGTGACAAAAATATGGACCGGGACACAAATGTGTTGAGAAGAAGTTGTTCTATATTGAAGGAGGAAATGAGGATGAAGAAGAAGCTGAACATATAGGAGAAGTTGAGGAACCAATAGAAGATGAATTAGAGGATCACCAACATGAAATTTCTCATTAGGAAATATATATTAGTGCTCTATTTGTATGGGTGAATAATAATTACATGTGTAATTATTATTATGGTAAATTAGTGAAAGTACATTTACTATGTAAATGTAAATAGTAAATGTAAAATGTGGTTAGTATGTGGTAAGTTAGTAAGTTAGAATAATAAAACAATTAGTATTGTTTTATTATTATATTGGTGAGAGGTTGAAACCATATGGGTGTATGGTTGTACATGAAGACAAATGTTGTTGTAAGGATTGTTATTTTACATCTCCTATATAATGGAGTGTAATGAAATAGTGAATATATAATAAAAATATAATATAGAGTTCTTGTTTTCAATTATTGTCTGTGTAGCTATTTCATGGATTCTTTGTATTAGATCAGATTAATTTCTACATTTGGTATCAGAGCAGGTTAAATCTGTCTTGAAGAAGATCTCGTAACTTTTGTTTCGTGATCTGAGTTTCTCCAAAATTTTGCACGTGGAACGATCTGTTATACAGAAAGCTAGAGTAGAAATTTCAAAAAAACCCAGTTCGTAGTTTAGGAGAAAAGTGTAATTTATTATACAACACATTGATCATTGTTGTTTTTTGAAGAAATCAGAGAATCAAAGGTAATTCAAATCTACATTCAATTTTTTTTTAGATATTTAGATTCAGCAAAATGGATACAACATTAGATAATTTTAATGGGCTGAAATTCCATACATGGAGAGTAAAAACCCAGATGCGATTAATGAATAAAAATCTATGGAGGATAGTAGATGGAAAAGAAAAAAACCTACATATGTAAGCAAAATTATAGAATGGGAAACCAGAGATGAAAAAATAACAGATAAAATTGACTATAACTATGAAGAATTTCTATACTAAGTGAAGTTCTTGGAGGAAGGAGGCACAGGAGGTTGGAGGTCATTCAACGACCTCTCGTCAGTCACCAACGACGGGCCGTATCAGTTATGGTGATTATTTTTTTATACAGTGTGTTCCTGTTGTTTCTTTGTATTTCTGGCAAAGTGTTTGGTTGTAGTGTTCCTATTGTGGTTTGTAGAATAAAGGAAATTTCACATTGAGGGGGGAACATGATCTCAATGTTCCATTTCTAGTTTTCTACATTTCTAGTATTTTCTATATATGCAAAGCAGATTTCAACAGAATTTCCTATGTTATTCCCTGCAATGAGATGTGATGAGGGCTAAGAATAATACTTGGCATATCATGATGTGGTTGTAGGTAAACCACTTGAAAACCTTCATTTTTGGTTTGTGGTACACCACTTGTAAAACCACCATTTTCGGTTGTTGGTAAACCCTATGCAAAACCATCACCCTTTTGGTTTGTGGTACACCACTTGTAAAACCACCATTTTCGGTTGTTGGTAAACCCTATGCAAAACCATCACCCTTTTTGGTTTATGGTAAACCAATTGCAAAACCATCATTTTTGGTTTATGGTCAACCCTATGAAAAACCATCCATTAGGTTTATGATCATCCTATAAAATCATCAGATCATGAGCAGGTGCAAGTATAAGGCAGGTTTTCCCCATGTTCGCACTAAGGGGGGGAATGTTAGGAAATATATATTAGTGCTCTATTTGTATGGGTGAATAATAATTACATGTGTAATTATTATTATGGTAAATTAGTGAAAGTACATTTACTATGTAAATGTAAATAGTAAATGTAAAATGTGGTTAGTATGTGGTAAGTTAGTAAGTTAGAATAATAAAACAATTAATATTGTTTTATTATTATATTGGTGAGAGGTTGAAACCATATGGGTGTATGGTTGTACATGAAGATAAATCTTGTTGTAAGTATTGTTATTTTACATCTCCTATTTAATGGAGTGTAATGAAATAGTGAATATATAATAAAAATATAATATAGATTTCTTGTTTTCAATTATTGTTTGTGTAGCTATTTCATGGATTCTTTGTATTAGATCAGATTAATTTCTACATTTGGTATCAGAGCAGGTTAAATCTGTCTTGAAGAAGATCTCGTAACTTTTGTTTTGTGATCTGAGTTTCTCCAAAATTTTACACGTGGAATGATTTGTTATACAGAAAGCTAGAGTAGAAATTTCAGAAAAACCCAGTTCGTAGTTTGGGAGAAAAGTGCAATTTACTATACAACACATTGATCATTGTTGTTTTCTGAAGAAATCAGAGAATCAAAGGTAATTCAAATCTACATTCAATTTTTTTAGATATTTAGATTTAGCAAAATGGATACAACATTAGATAATTTTAATGGGCTGAAATTCCATACATGGAGAGTAAAAACCCGTGATGCGCTTAATGAATAAAAATCTATGGAGGATAGTAGATGGAAAAGAAAAAAACCTACAGATGTAAGCAAAATTGTAGAATGGGAAACTAGAGATGAAAAAATAACAGATAAAATTGACTATAACTATGAAGAATTTCTATACTAAGTGAAGTTCTTGGAGGAAGGAGGCACAGGAGGTTGGAGGTCATTCAGTGACCTCTCGTCAGTCACCAACGACGGGGCCGTATCAGCTATGGTGATTATTTTTTTATACAGTGTGTTCTTGTTGTTTCTTTGTATTTCTGGCAGAGTGTTTGGTTGCAGTGTTCCTATTGTGGTTTGCAGAATAAAGGAAATTTCACATTGAGGGGGGAACATGATCTCAATGTTCCATTTCTAGTTTTCTACATTTCTGGTATTTTCTATATATGCAGCAGATTTCAGCAGAATTTCCTATGTTATTCCCTGCAGTGAGATGTGATGAGGGCTAAGAATAATACTTGGCATATCATGATGTGGTTGTAGGTAAACCACTTGAAAACCTTCATTTTTGGTTTGTGGTACACCACTTGTAAAACCACCATTTTCGGTTGTTGGTAAACCCTATGCAAAACCATCACCCTTTTGGTTTGTGGTACACCACTTGTAAAACCACCATTTTCGGTTGTTGGTAAACCCTATGCAAAACCATCACCCTTTTTGGTTTATGGTAAACCAATTGCAAAACCATCATTTTTGGTTTATGGTCAACCCTATGAAAAACCATCCATTAGGTTTATGATCATCCTATAAAATCATCAAATCATGAGCAAGTGCAAGTATAAGGCAGGTTTTCCCCATGTTCGCACTAAGGGGGGGAATGTTAGGAAATATATCTTAGTGCTCCATTTGTATGGGTGAATAATAATTACATGTGTAATTATTATTATGGTAAATTAGTGAAAGTACATTTACTATGTAAATGTAAAATGTGGTTAGTATGTGGTAAGTTAGTAAGTTAGAATAATAAAACAATTAGTATTGTTTTATTATTATATTGGTGAGAGGTTGAAACCATATGGGTGTATGGTTGTACATGAAGACAAATGTTGTTGTAAGGATTGTTATTTTACATCTCCTATATAATGGAGTGTAATGAAATAGTGAATATATAATAAAAATATAATATAGATTTCTTGTTTTCAATTATTGTCCATGTGTAGCTATTTCATGGATTCTTTGTATTAGATCAGACTAATTTCTACAATTTCTTGCCATGCATTGTTAGGTATTAGTACTCCTCAAACACTCAAGGTTATTGACTATCTCAAAAATAGAAGGTGATAGTGTTGATTGACTCGGGAGTTCTCATAACTTCATAAATAGTTAGTTTCCCGCCTCAATTGATTTATTTACCCATCTCCAGAAATGAAAGTTATGCTTATGGATGGTGGTACAATCAAGTGCACAGAAAATGCCATAGTATCAAGCTTTCCATAGGAGACTACATGTTAGACTCACCTATGTTTTCTATTTCTATGGGAGGTGCATATATTGTTTTGGGTGTCCAATGGATCACAACCTTGGGTACTATAGAAATGAATTTCCAAGAATTTTTCACACAATTTCATTCGAAGGAAGGGCAATACAATTGAAAGGGATGATATCTAAGTCTCTACATATTATTATCTCTTATCGATGCGTAAGGTTCTCGAAAAGGAGTAGATGGATTTTTAGCAAAGTTATTTTCCATAGAGGTACAAAATACGAGTCTTCAATGCCACCCGATCTTCGAAGATTGTCGATGCTCACTCATCTATTTTTTATTCAATTCCAAAGGGAATACCACAAGTTAGGGATCATGATCATGCCATTCACCGATTCCAAGGATCCAACCACCTAGCATCGAGACCATACAAATACCCATATCCCCATAAAAGTTAGATCGATAAAATGGTGCGAAAATGTTGAAGGAAGGTATCATCGGCATAACCAAAGTGCATATTCTTCACCAAAGTGGTCATGGTATGCGTAAGAAGGATGAAACATGGATGATGTTTCGAGATTACTAATAACTCAACAAGTACACCATCAAAGATAAGTTTCCTATTCCACTAATTGATGATTTACTTGATGAATTGCATGGTGTTATTTATTTCACAAAATTAGATCTTCATTCGGGGTACCATCAAATTAGAATAAGAGAGGAAGATATCCATAAAATGGATTTTAGAACTCATGAGGGCCATTATGAGTTTTTGGATTATGTTTTAACCGTGACAAAAATATGGACCGGAGCACAAATGTGTCGAGAAGAAGTTGTTCTATATTGAAGGAGGAAATGAGGATGAAGAAGAAGCTGAACATATAGGAGAAGTTGAGGAACCAATAGAAGATGAATTAGAGGATCACCAACATGAAATTTCTTGCCATACATTGTTAGGTATTAGTACTCCTCAAACACTCAAGGTTATTGGCTATCTCAAAAATGTAAGGTGATAGTGTTGATTGACTCGGGAGATCTCATAACTTCATAAATAGTAAGTTAGTTTCCGCCTCAATTGATTTATTTACCCATCTCCGAAATGAAAGTTATGCTTATGGATGGTGGTACAATCAAGTGCACAGGGAAAATGCCATAGTATCAAGCTTTCCATAGGAGACTACATGTTAGACTCACCTATGTTTTCTATTTCTATGGGAGGTGCATATATTGTTTTGGGTGTCCAATGGATCACAACCTTGGGTACTATAGAAATGAATATCCAAGAATTTTTCACACAATTTCATTCAGAAGGAAGGACAATACAATTGAAAGGGATGATATCTAAGTCTCTACATATTATTATCTCTCATCGATGCGTAAGGTTCTCGGAAAAAAGGAGTAGATGGATTTTTAGCAAAGTTATTTTCCATAGAGGTACAAAATATAGAGTCTTCAATGCCACCCAATCTTCAAAAGATTTTTGATGCTCACTCGTCTATTTTTTATTCAATTCCAAAGTGAATACAACAAGTTAGGGATCATGATCATGCCATTCACCTGATTCCAAGGATCCAACCACCTAACATCGACCATACAAATACCCTTATCCCCATAAAAGTTAGATCGAGAAAATGGTGCGAAAAATGTTGAAGGAAGGTATCATCAAGCATAACTAGAGTGCATATTCTTCACCAGTGGTCATGGTACGTAAGAAGGATGAAACATGGAGGATGTTTCCAGATTACCAATAACTCAACAAGTACACCATCAAAGATAAGTTTCTATTCCACTAATTGATGATTTACTTGATGAATTACATTCTTCATTCGGGGTACCATCAAATTAGAATAAGAGAGGAAGATATCCATAAAATGGATTTTAGAACTCATGAGGGCCATTATGAGTTTTTGGATTATGTTTTAACTGTTACAAAAAATATGGACCGGGACACAAATGTGTCGAGAAGAAGTTTTATATTGAAGGAGGAAATGAGGATGAAGAAGAAGTTTGAACATATAGGAGAAGTTGAGGAACCAATAGAAGATGAATTAGAGGATCACCAACATGAAATTTCTTGCCATGCATTGTTAGGTATTAGTACTCCTCAAACACTCAAGGTTATTGGCTATCTCAAAAATAGAAGGTGATAGTGTTGATTGACTCGGGGAGTTCTCATAGCTTCATAAATAGTAAGTTAGTTTCCGCCTCAATTGATTTATTTACCCATCTCTAGAAATGAAAGTTATGCTTATGGATGGTGGGACAATCAAGTGCACAGGAAAATTCCATAGTATCAAGCTTTCCATAGGAGACTACATGTTAGAGTCACCTATGTTTTCTATTTCTATGGGAGGTGCATATATTGTTTTGGGTGTCCAATGGATCACAACCTTGGGTACTATAGAAATGAATTTCCAAGAATTTTTCACACAATTTCATTCGAAGGAAGGAAAATACAATTGAAAGGGATGATATCTAAGTCTCTACATATTATTATCTCTCATCGATGCAAAAGGTTCTCGAAAAAGGAGTAGATGGATTTTTAGCAAAGTTATTTTCCATGAGGTACAAAATATAGAGTCTTCAATGCCACCCAATCTTCGAGAAGATTGTCAATGCTCACTTGTCTATTTTTTATTCAATTCCAAAGGGAATACCACAAGTTAGGGATCATGATCATGCCATTCAGCTGATTCCAAGGATCCAACCACCTAACATCGAGACCATACAAATACCCTTATCCCCATAAAAGTTAGATCGAGAAAATGGTGCGAGAAAATGTTGAAGGAAGGTATCATCGAGGCATAACCGTGAGTGCATATTCTTCACCAAAGGTCATGGTACGTAAGAAGGATGAAACATGGAGGATGTTTCCAGATTACCAATAACTCAACAAGTACACCATCAAAGATAAGTTTCCTATTCCACTAATTGATGATTTACTTGATGAATTACATGGTGTTATTTATTTCACAAAATTAGATCTTCATTCGGGGTACCATCAAATTAGAATAAGAGAGGAAGATATCCATAAAATGGATTTTAGAACTCATGAGGGCCATTATGAATTTTTGGATTATGTTTTAACTGTTACAAAAAATATGGACCGGGACACAAATGTGTCGAGAAGAAGTTCTATATTGAAGGAGGAAATGAGGATGAAGAAGAAGTTGAACATATAGGAGAAGTTGAGGAACCAATAGAAGATGAATTAGAGGATCACCAACATGAAATTTATTGCCATGCATTGTTAGGTATTAGTACTCCTCAAACACTCAAGGTTATTGGCTATCTCAAAAATAGAAGGTGATAGTGTTGATTGACTTAGGAGTTCTCATAACTTCATAAATAGTAAGTTAGTTTCCCGCCTCAATTGATTTATTTACCCATCTCCGTAAATGAAAGTTATGCTTATGGATGGTGGGACAATCAAGTGCACAAGAAAATTCCATAGTATTAAGCTTTCCATAGGATACTACATGTTAGACTCACCTATGTTTTCTATTTCTATGGGAGGTGCATATATTGTTTTGGGTGTCCAATGGATCACAACCTTGGTACTATAGAAATGAATTTCCAAGAATTTTTCACACAATTTCATTCGAAGGAAGGAAAATACAATTGAAAGGGATGATATCTAAGTCTCTACATATTATTATCTCTCATCGATGCAAAAGGTTCTCGAGAAAAGGAGTAGATGGATTTTTAGCAAAGTTATTTTCCATAGAGGTACAAAATACGAGTCTTCAATGCCACCCAATCTTCGAAAGATTGTCAATGCTCACTTGTCTATTTTTTATTCAATTCCAAAGGGAATACCACAAGTTAGGGATCATGATCATGCCATTCAGCTGATTCCAAGGATCCAACCACCTAACATCGAGACCATCAACAATACCCTTATCCCCATAAAAGTTAGATCGAGAAAATGGTGCGAAAATGTTGAAGGAAGGTATCATCAGGCATAACCAGAGTGCATATTCTTCACCAGTGGTCATGGTACGTAAGAAGGATGAAACATGGAGGATGTTTCCAGATTACCAATAACTCAACAAGTACACCATCAAAGATAAGTTTCCTATTCCACTAATTGATGATTTACTTGATGAATTACATGGTGTTATTTATTTCACAAAATTAGATCTTCATTCGGGTACCATCAAATTAGAATAAGAGAGGAAGATATCCATAAAATGGATTTTAGAACTCATGAGGGCCATTATGAGTTTATGGATTATGTTTTAACTGTGACAAAAAATATGGACCGGGACACAAATGTGTCGAGAAGAAGTTGTTCTATATTGAAGGAGGAAATGAGGATGAAGAAGAAGCTGAACATATAGGAGAAGTTGAGGAACCAATAGAAGATGAATTAGAGGATCACCAACATGAAATTTCTTGCCATGCATTGTTAGGTATTAGTACTCCTCAAACACTCAAGGTTATTGGCTATCTCAAAAATAGAAGGTGATAGTGTTGATTGACTCAGGGAGTTCTCATAACTTCATAAATAGTAAGTTAGTTTCCGCTTCAGTTGTTTTATTTACCAATCTCCGTAAAATGAAAGTTATGCTTATGGATGGTGGGACAATCAAGTGCACAATAAAATTCCATAGTATCAAGCTTTCCATAGGAGACTACATGTTAGAGTCACCTATGTTTTCTATTTCTATGGGAGGTGCATATATTGTTTTGGGTGTCCAATGGATCACAACCTTGGGTACTATAGAAATGAATTTCCAAGAATTTTTCACACAATTTCATTCGTAAGGAAGGACAATGCAATTGAAAGGGATGATATCTAAGTTTCTACATATTATTATCTATCATCAGATGCAGAAGGTTCTCATAAAAGGAGTAGATGGATTTTTAGCAAAGTTATTTTCCATAGAGGTACAAAATACATAGTCTTCAATGCCACCCGATCTTCAGAAGATTGTCGATGCTCACTCGTCTATTTTTTATTCAATTCCAAAGGAATACCACAAGTTAGGGATCATGATCATGCCATTTAGCTGATTCCAAGGATCCAACCACCTAGTATCGAGACCATACAAATACCCATATCCCCATAAAAGTTAGATCGATAAAATGGTGCGAAAAATGTTGAAGGAAGGTATCATCGTGCATAACCAAAGTGCATATTCTTCACCAAAGGGTCATGGTACGTAAGAAGGATGAAACATGGAGGATGTTTCCAGATTACCAATAACTCAACAAGTACACCATCAAAGATAAGTTTCCTATTCCACTAATTGATGATTTACTTGATGAATTACATGGTGTTATTTATTTCACAAAATTAGATATTCATTCGGGGTACCATCAAATTAGAATAAGAGAGGAAGATATTCATAAAACGGATTTTAGAACTCATGAGGGCCATTATGAGTTTTTGTAATTCCTTTTGATCTTAAAAATGTTCCCTCAACATTTCAAAGCTTGATGAACACTATTTTTAGGCCATTTTAAAGGAAATTTGTATTAGTTTTCTTTGATGACATATTGATTTACATTAAGGCATGGAAAGAACAATTGCAACATGTACATAAAGTGTTGGAAGTTTTGGAGAAATATAATCTCTATGTAAATCCATCCAAATTTTATTTAGGTGTATAAGAGGTAGATTACTTGGGTCACATTTTATCCCATGAAGGTGTCAAAGTTGATCCTCAGAAGATCAAAGCTATGGTGGAATGGCCAAGGCCCAAAACTCTCAAAAATATCTGAGGGTTCCAAGGACTAACATGGTACTACAAAATATTTGTGAGGGGATATAGTAGAATCATAGCTCCACTAACTGTATTGCTAAAGAAGGATGCCTTCCATTGGATAGACATATCCACTAAATCATTTGAGTAGTTGAAGGAAGCCATGTGCACCACCCTAGTTTTGGCTACTCCTAACTTCTCAAAAACCTTCATTTTTGAATGAGATGCTTCAGGATCAGGATTGGGAACAATTCTAATGTAGGAAGGAAGACCAATTGCATTTAAGAGTCACCAATTCAAAGGAAAATGTCTGCTCAAACATGTCTATGAGAAAGAAATGATGGTTATTCTTCATGCATTCAAGCAATGGAGGCCCTATCTAATGTGTAGACACTTCAAGGTAAAAACCGATCATGATAGTCTCAAATAGTTTTTGTAGCAAAGGTTATCATCTGAGGAACAACAAAAGTGGGTAACAAAATTTTGGGTTATGATTTTGAAATCATATACAAAAAGGGTAACGAAAATGTAGTAGCCGATGTGCTATCCAAAAGGGATACATCCGCAATTCAGAAGGGATACATCCGCAGATGTCTTACTATGTGCAATGTCCATATTGAAGGTTGATTGGGTGGATGAAGCAAGATTGGAATGGGAGAAAGACAAGGATACACAATCTCTAATACAAAATATCAAGTAAGGATCTATAACATCTAACAAATTTGAGTGCAAAGGTAATGCCCTATGGTAGAAGGACAAGTTATTCTTGTGTAAATAATCTGAGTTGAAGCATAAGATTCTTACAGAGCTACATGTATCACCTATTGGAGGACACTCTCGGTTTTTAAAGACATATCATAGAATAAAAAGATAATTCTTTTGGGAAGGACTTAAGGGGATGTAAAAACTTTATATCGAGTTTTTAATGTGCCAATAGAACAAAGGTGAAACCATTAAGACACCAGGTCTATTGCAACCATTACCAATTCCTAACTAGAGATGGGAGGATGTCTCCATGGATTTCATCACAGGATTGCCTTGTTTGGAGGGGAAGAATGTTATTTTGGTGATTTTGGATAGGCTCACAAAATATGCCCATTTTTGTGCCCTGTCACATCCATTTGCAATCAAGTACACTCGCAACTATTTTTTTGATACAGCTTCAAAGACTACACATAGAACCCCAAAGATAATTGTAAGTGATCGTGATCCTATTTTCACAAGTAATTTTTGGACAAAATTATTTACATGTTTGGGTACTCAGCTAGGTCACAGTTCATCTTACCATCCTTAAATTGATGGGAAAATGAAAGTGGTCAACAAATTCTTAGAGGGGTATCTATGTTGTTTTGTATCAAATAAGTAGGAACGGTGGGTTAAATGGCTACCACTTGTAGAATGGTGGTATAACACATATTTTCATACCTCTTCTCAAATGACCCCATTTTTAGCATTATATGGTTACCATCCACCATATATCACTTCTTCCTTGAGGGTGCAAACTAAGGTCAGAGATGTTGAGGAACACATTTAGCATCAACAAAAGGTTTTGGCTGGTTTGAAGGAGAATTTGGCATCGACACAAAACAAGATGAAACAACAAGCAAATCGACACCATAGTGAAAGACATTTTGAAATTAGTGACTTGGTTTTTTTAACATCTACAACCTTACAAGCAGATGTCCCTAAAGCAATAGAAAAAGGAAAACAAACTTTCTCCTAAATATTATGGTCCTTATCAGGTTCTACAAAAAATTGGAAGTGTTGCTTATAAACTAGAGTTGCCTCAATCTTCATGCATACACCTAGTATTCCATGTTTCCTTCCTGAAGAAGGTTATTGGATAGAAATTTGCAGCCCAAACAGAGCTACCAGAACTTGATGAGGAAGGAAGAATCATTTTAGAGCCAGAGAAGATTCTGTAAACACGTACTAAGAGGCTAAGAACTAGAGACATTAAGGAATATCTGATCAAGTGGAAGAATTTGGGCATAGAAGATGTGACTTGGGAGGATGAAGGTTTTCTGCAGCAACATCCAAGATTATTCAACATTGAGGATAACGTTGGTTTGAAGGGGAAGGGCATGCTACGCCCTTAACCTATTACTTGTATTAGGATATGAGTAGCCAACTTGTGGCTTACCAGATCATTTTACTATATCATTTATACTTTCTCGTGCTTAGTAGGCCAACCTTGGAGATGGCCATAACATGTATATATACCAGATTGTAGGTCATATTTCATCATCATTTTGAGCATTTGAGTCTTATTGTATGGTTTGGAGGTTGCCCCCTCGAAGTAGAAAAGATATTCTAATTGCATATTGAGATCATTTATCTGCAATATTGTCGTCTTCGGTGTTCTATTTATGCTCATAATATGAATTATACAAATAATTTCATTACAAATCACCCAAGGAAGTATGGGATGCCTTACATAAAATTTTTGTGAAACAGGATGAAATGAAAGGGTATGAACTGAAAAATGAGTTGATTAGTCTCATCCCTAGAAATTTTGACACTTTCCAAGAATTATTTCACCAAACTCAAATCTCTAAGATTACAACTGAAATTTTTGGAATTGACAAGGACTCACGCTTTATTCCTTCCGTCCTTATAAAACTTGGTCTAGAATATCTATTCTTTGTCTCTACTTTCCATGCTACAATTAGAGTACTTGGTGCAATTTTCAATTTGGACTATGCCCTTCTTTGATAAGTTTTTCACTAATTTAACTAGATAACATGATAAGCTAATTCAAATGGGTACGCTTAGATCCAAAAAATCCCATGCTCTCATTGTTGGTCATGAAAAACCTAGGGTTTCAAAATATAAGAAGTATAACAATAAGGATCATGAGATTAAAATGGAACAATCCACCACAAAATCAAACTCTTATACTTCCTCTTCTAGTTCTAAAATCCCAAAGAACGATTCAAATGTGGGTACTACATTGGTATACATGAAGAAAAAAAATGTTTGAAGAATAATTTTGATCTCCTCACGAGTTTTCGGAGAAGAACAACATAGGATTTCCTGATTATATCAAGCCATATTCATCATCAACTCACAAAATTTCTAAGGAAAAATACAATAGAAATGGGAAAGCGAAAGAAAAAGAAAAATAAAAATAATCAACTAAGGAAAGAACAAAAGAAAGAGCTTTAGTTGCAGTTGTGTCACCTACTCCTACATGGGTGATTGATTTGGGTGCATCTCATCATATGGCCTCATCTAACATTGAGTTTACTTCATTAGAGCCATGTGATATGTCTTCTATTTGGCTTGGTGACAACACTTCTACACTAGTTTTTGGGAGAGGGTCTATTGAAGTGAATGGTGGAACTTTCAACAATGTGTTTAATGTTCCTTCACTTTCAACTAATCTCCTTTTAGTATATCAGATCACTCACCTCAGTCAGGGCATGTGAGTTGAGTTCACTCTGGATTCTATTTATGTTAGAGAGCTTCATAGTGACAATATTATTGCAGTTGGTATAATTGATCATCACACTCAACTTTAATCTTTTTCTCATTTTGTTCCTCCTTCGGATTCTTCATCGAATTCACTGGACTTGATGATATTTCTAAGCTCACTTCTGATGACGATGACTTCTCTTCTAGACTAGGTTGATTTCCATAGTGATGGAGATCCACCTCCATCATCCACTTATCATCTACCACATATTGAGGATTTATCTCTTGATCCACCTACTTCGGCCCTCTACAGAATTTTCAAGGAGCAAGTACTTTGATTCAGGGCTCATCAGATATTGGACACTCTTCTATATAGTTGCAGAACATTCCACCTTCCTTCTTCGTCATTGCTTCAGATTCACCATCCCTTCATGGAGTAGTTGGCACTTCCACCTCACATATGGAGCATCGTTCCTTGGATAGGAACCACACCTTGTCACTTTGAGGATCTTCTTCTTCACTTGATACAGGGTGGTCTTCAACATGTTCTTCATCTTAGAAGGCTGATAACATTCTTCATCTCTTCTCTTCTTTTAAAAAGATTGTGTTTATACATGAGTACCTTATTAGGCCTTTAGTTGTCAAGACTCATTTGCATGCATCTTTATTAGGTTGTTTAGGGGTGTCTTTTATCTCTTGTAAGTGGATGTTTTCCCTTAGGGTTTTTCCTCCATTACTTGAGATCCTTATTGTACATGGGTACCTCATCAAGCCTAGTTTTTGGGACCCATTTTTCTCCTCTTCTTCTTTTCCAAAGAGATGTTGTTTATACATGGGTACCTTATCGAGGTTTAGTAGTTGGGCCCCATTGACACATATTTCTTAGTTTTCTAGGGATTTATCTTTTAGTTCTGACTTTCCATGACCTCTACCTCAACTTCGATGAAGGGGGTGTTGGTGTATATGACTAGACTTGTCATCATTCGACGTCTTGTCCACCTAGTTGGTTAGTCATCTCACTTAGTGAGAATAAGTCATAGGTTGAATAGGTCAATAGGGTTGTGTACATATGTCATGCACATGAGTTACACAACACTCCTATATGTACCCCTTATTTTTAATTTATGAGCATGTCAGACACTCAATTGTCTTTCTCTACTAGATTCTCACTTTGATTTGATTTATTAATTAATTCATGAAATGTTTACGACTCCATTAAAGTATAAACTTGCTCAATGTGCATAGACTTCCAATTTGATCCTCATACTCTAATCTGATAGTTACTAGCCTTCTTCATTTTCATGTGCCTTGGTTTCTACCATGCACATCCTCCCTCGCAAGGATACCATTTCATCTCAAAGACCAAGTCCTCCCTTTGAGCCACATTCTCTTAGTGACATCGCATGAACCCCAAATGAGGGGGCATACATTGGGTGAATCATTCACCCCATACATGAGTTCGAGCTACATATCATATATACATAGTATAAAATCAACACAGACTACCATTACGGAATGGCCTAGAATCGACTTGGATCCTCGGTTCACCATAGACACCAATTCCCAAATAAAAACACTAGGGAACTCTTGACCTACCCCGGGTGCTTATGTCCTAAGAGTAGATACATGATGACTTTCTCATATCAACACAATTGACAATTGTTCACAGAGAAATTTTCACAGTACAGACACAATCATTCTATCTTCATTTCTACACGTAAAAAATATGGTACAACTTAGAACAACACGGATTACACCATGTACAGTGATGTATAATTAGGGAAGTAATCATGGAAGGAGAGTAACACTATACCTCTCTCCCTAACACTCTTCTATCATGGCATGAGATTGCCCAAAAAACTCACACTTTGTGTGAGATCAACCAAAAAAATCATTCTTCGCTTGAGATCACCCAAAAAACTCACTTTACACTACATTTTTAGGACATCTTTCTATCCTTTTACACTCATGACCGTTAGGTACACACTTTCCTTTTACTACTTTTAAACACATTTACATACTTTTACAGAGTTTCCATAATACATGACTTTGATTACTCTTTCACTCTTCTCGTTATAGGTTTGTCCTTTATATGTAATAAGAAACATCCCTACATTAAGCACAATAATAGGTATGACACAATACAACACAATACACTTCACCCCTAAGGTTGCTTCCTCTTTCTTAGCTTCCACACTAAATTTTTATCACTTCATGTTTTTACTTGTCTCTTCGGACGCTATCGTCAACACATTCTAAATGGTTATCAAATACACATCTCTTATCTACTTTATGTTTTCAAGTATTCACTCAAAAAAATAAAGTGGGGAAAATGTACACACAAAATCACACACTTGGGTAAATTTCTAGGTCTTAACAGTACACTTGCATTCATATGATTCCTAAGCGAGAAAACTAATAATTGACAACCATATATGGCCTCTTTTCTTTGTTTTTGTCTTATTTCTAACCTTTTACACCCTACAACTAGTCAAGATTTCACTTTCTTATTTTTTATGGCTTCGATACCACCACCCAGCCTAGGACATCAACGCTCAGTGCCCTTGTCCCCTCTGGGCACCCTGACATTTTTCTATCTTACTCACTTCTTTTAGGTCTCTTTTATCTTTTGGGCATCTTATTTTTATGGGTCAGTCTTCCATTGTCAATTATGAAATTTAACCAAGGGAAGCATATAAATACAAATCTTTGTGACTAAAATAAAGGACCAAGCTCTAAGCATCTATTATCATCACCTAAGGTTGCATCCAAAGGCATCCATCTAGCATCCATTCAAGGGACAAGGGATTGTATTTTATGCATGCACTTCGTAGGAAGGGGAAGTTAATTTTTCCATCCACACATCCATCTACATCACCACATCTAGCTAATACCCACTATCACATGCACTTGCACAAGGGCATCCTAGGGCACGATTCTTTCACAAACACACAAGAACTACATGGAGTCTAACATGTAGTGAAACACTCAGGTCGTAAGTTCACTCAACAAGGTGATTTTCGTGGTTAGTCCGACTCCCGTTTTATATCTTTATTTTTTGGATTTGATGTGGGTTTGTGGGTTTTGCAAGTAAATCTCTATTTTACATGTTACAGAACAATCAATGATCATATTCCAACATATAGATGACAAAAATGACTATCAAATGACACTCGTGTGACATCGAGAAAAAATAGATTATGATCACTTGCGTAGTCATGGGCACCTAGTAGCAGACTTTGCACCCCGACTGGTCTAGACACCCTAGTCCAGCCTCATCTAGCAGCTCCAAAATTTATAGTGTATAATAACAACACATTTTACCTCTTGTTCATCATTTTTCCAATCCAGTTAGTTCCCGAAAAAGTATGAAATCAACTAAGTCCTTTACTCTCTCTCTCTCTCTTGCACTTAGGGTTTTATATTTATTAGCTTATTTTCTTGTGTTAAATCTGTACTTTAGCATTTATTTATCATACGTGACTCTTCAATTAGGGTTTAGCCTACCTATTGTTGTTAAATCAATATAGGATTATCTTTTCAATTGTTATTGATAATATATTAATTATACTCATTTTGAACATTTTCAAAAAATGTGGTGATGTTTGTTTTATGTTTCTCGCATCCTTAACGCACATACATGTGTACTACGTAAAAATAATAATCACACTATTACTAGTTTTCTATAAAAATTTTAAACTAAAAAAAATTAAAATTGTTTTCATGACCTATTTTCCTTCTTTAAATACGTTCAACAATGAATAATAGTGACACTTATTTATTTTTTATTAAGTCAAGGATTGGTTTCAAACAAACATACAATTGTGCATTCTACGTCCACTTTATAAAGGAAATTATCAATATGTAGCTTAAAATTACCCCCTTATATATTTGTGTTTGGTTGATGTTGCATGTGCCTTAGAACAAACTTGTTCACAAAGGATATGTTTAATGTCACATTTTCTCCTTCCTTTTTCTATTCTTCATTTCCATTTTTTCCCCATCCCGCTTCTATACCTGCCTATCGGTGTATCCATTGCACACTTTTGGTGCAATTGCTAGTGTGCATAACCTACCAACATAATAGTCCATGAAACCACAAATCTAGATTGTAATGAATGTCATCTAATAAGGGGCGAGGATGGAAGGGCCATTTTTTTCAGATGCTTGAACTTGTACCACTTTCATTTTCATTTTCATTCAACATATCCTTTATCATATCAACCAATAGTTGAAGTGACTAATCTCTTGATGCCACAATAGCATCCATGATACTCCAAATGGGTTTCCAAATTAATGCAACGAAAGCCACTAAATTTTTCTCAATGCACCAAATGGTTACATGAAAACGATAATAGATCAAAGAATTTTCTCACCACCCTACCAAAAGGAAGAATGTTGTTCATATACATCACAAGTAAGAAATGCTTTAGTATCCACCCACATCACTTTCAAAAGCTATTAAATAAATGATGAGTTTTGTACTAGTCACTTTCAAAAGCTACTAATATCTTACAAATTACATGGTTAACTAATAGAGTAGTCATGTCAGTTTGGGAAAACAGGTATATCGCTATTCAGCTATTTAATGTTAAATTTCACCTTTAGAATATTTTTAGGCACTCTAGAGGCCATCAAAAATTAGTTCATCTCTCTAAGTCTACTCTAGATTGTAAGAGGGGCCTCCATTATGTTAAGAATACAAGCAAAAACACAATAATTAATTACGAATATTGTTCAACATATTTGTTTTATATTCATTTAAATATTTTTATGTTATATTTTAGAAATTAAGGCCATTGTCTCATGGAGGGAGCTCCATAATTATTTCAATGGGTTTCCTTGAGAAAATTTAGGATAATTTTAACAGCTTAAAAGGTTGCATATTTTTTATTACTTTCCTCAAGAATACCCGCCGAGATATTATAGGATCCCATTGTAGTTTTATGGTTATTTACGGTAAATAAAAATCATATTTCCCTATAAAATCACTAATAATTAATGGCAGAATACATGTTATGTTCCACATGGGAAAAAATCAGCCTAAACGTAGGGTGAACTACCACCCCCTCCAGTCACATCTTAAGTTTAGGAGGAAAAAAATGTAGAGCTCTTGTTTTTAGGCCTATATTTTATTATTTCCCATTAGTAACTTCAAAAATAAGTATATGACCTCAATTTTGAAGCACTTGACTAAGTTAAAAACTCTAGCTTCCTTGTCCATGAGCCAAGCCACAATCAAGATCAAGCCAAGGTTACACATTTTGAAGCATCTAAAAGGGTCAAAACATTCATTCGATGTCTTCATACACTAGCACTATATACATAATCATGAAGGGTACATCTCAATTTATCTATAGTTATACCCACTATATTTGTTTCAAGTGACTTGAGGGCGAATTAGGGGGTTAGCTTAGAATTGCATTCACACTTACACCAACACTATGGGAACTATATGGGGTTTTATCTCACTTGAGGGGATGTAGTGTAATGCCTAGATCGATTCAACAAGGGTTTACCACTAGGGTTAGTACAACATCACTACACACATATTATATTTTTGTTATATAATAGTTGCATGAAGTTTTTGTAAATTTATAAGGTTTTATACTTGTTGCAGTCCTTGTAGGTAGTGTCACACTTTTGTGAACCCTAATCCTTAACAACAATATATATTTCTATACCACATGAGAGCCTCATAATTTGTAGAATCTTAATATTTAATGGTCTAAAATTGTACCACAAAGGACCAAATTGTAGTCCAACGTAGTCCCAACCTATACAATCTTGTTTCCTCACATCTTTCGGTTCTAGTTTCGAAAATAAACCATTTTCAAGTCTTTTTAGCATGCACATACAAATTATGTACCTCAAGTATCAACTAAGTGTGCTCCTTTATTTTCACTTAAGCAATCATATATTATCATTTATATCATTTATTTCTTGGAGCTATGTTTTGATTTGTTTATTGATTCTTTAATTACTAAATATGAATATACAATTTTTTACCAACCCTTTTAATAAAAAAAACCCTATCAATTTTGGTAAATTAATTTTTTGAGCATGATTTTCGTCTAATCCATATTTCCCCTAGTATTTTACGCAAACCTTCCATCTATGTACCTTCTACTTTGACCCTTGTCTTCTTTTGTTGTGGTGTCTTTATGGTTTGTTCCAAATTATTTTGTCACATAATGTTAAGCCTAAGGGTCCACTTCCCCTAGTTGGCATGGGCTACCATGATTCTAACAAGGTCCATTGCCATGTCAAATGTGAAGGAGGTATCCCTTCCTCTTATCACACTTGTTAACAATTGCATGTTTATAATCACCCTATGTAAGATGATCATCATCCTTTAGTTGTTCTCCTTGGTCATCCCGAGCTTGGGGTTGTATCCACTCCTATCATTGTGATTGAATCCCGTAAGCTAAATTAGAGATCCTTAACACCTTTTTTGTCATGTAATATTTTTTTACTTGTAAGAAGGTCATAGAGACCCCTATAATAGATAGTTATGCATTACTTTCATGCTTATTTGGTCGCTCTTTTGTGACAATCTTTGATGTTCCTTCCTAAGAGGATAGTCGCAACCATGACTCTACTACTTGCCACTTTCCTCACTAAATGATTTGTAAAACATTAATTCCCTTTAATATGTTTCTAGAGAATAAAAAAACATTTCCAAGATTCTAATAAGTTAAAATCTAATTATATTAAGTCTAATGTTATATCTCCACTTGATGCCACATCTATTATAACCACTTCTATTATGCATGTATATTTGAGGGAAACCCTAGTCCCCCTCCACAATGTCACTATTTAATGCCTAAAAGCTCGAGATACCTACTTCTCATTTGCATACCCATGTGGCTCATATTATCCCCTCACCTACACAAGATCTTAAGAATCTTATCCTCGGCTTGCAAAGCTAAGGTTCCAAATTAGAACGAAGTATTTCTTACATTTATAATGTCATGGACTCCACCAATTGATTCATAACCCACTTGCACTTAAATTGGCCTCTTATCCCTTACCTATCAGTTTCTTTGCTCATAAGCTTCCTATCTATGATGGTAAGGAAGATCTTGAAGAATACCTTTGTGCTTTCCATCCTACTTTCTTGGATTATGCTTATAATGACATATTACTTACTAAGTTTCTTGAATCCTTATGGAGATTTATTTACAATGGTTCTATGACCTTCCTATTCATTCAAACATGATTTTACACCTTTGAATAATATATTCTTACACAATTCTCTATTGACAAGATATATTAAGCTCATAATGCAACAAGGTTCTAATGAGCCCATTAGTGATTATGTTTTATGTTACAATACTATGCTCACCAAGATGAACAAAATCCTAGTTGACACTGAATTTCGAGATTTATTCACCTAGAGTCTACTCAATCCTTTACGAGAATCTATTATCTTTGACAAATTTCATTCTTTTGATGAGTTATTGCATACCCTTGAATAATGGGACGATAAGATACTACATATGAACAAGCTTAAGTGTACTTCCAATGTTCCCAATACATCTCAAGGAAAATATAATATCAAAGGAAAATCCAATTTCAAATACAAACCCAATAATAAAAAATCCGATGTTAAAATTATTGTTAATGTTGTATCTCAAACTTCTAAGCTTCAATTACAAGCACCTCCTCAACATAAATTCACGTGATTTCGCTCCTCTCCTATATTTATTCTTCAAAATCCTTTAGATTGAAATCATGTATCTCTCCCTCCCACTATTAAGGTTAATATAAGCAAGCTTCATAGTAATTTTTATGCTAGTACCTATTGTGACTTACATTGATGTATTAGACACTCTATAAATAAATGCTTCAATTTTTTCCATTTTATCCAAGATCTTATTAATGAAAAAGCTATCAAATTTGACCCTATTCTTGAGTAATCTAAGCCCATCAATGAAAATTATAAGCTCAGTATTTTCAATTACCCACTTCCTATTGTAGACACAAAATCAAACACTTGGGTAAATTTCTAGGTCCTAATCACATACCACTATTCATATGATTCCTAAGCGAGAAAACTAGAAATTGACATCTATCTTTGGCCTTTTGTTTGTGTTTCTTATTTTCTATTTGGCCTTCTACACCCTACATCCTAGTTTAATCTTCATTGTTTTATATTTCTTGACTATAGACACCAACGCCTAGCCAAGATGATAGCGACCAGTGCCCTCATCCCCTCTGGGTGCCCCCGACATCTTTGTATCTTACTCACCTCTTTTGGGCCTCTTTTATCTTTTGGGCATATTGTTTTCTTATGAGTCAGCCTTTTAGTTTTCAATTGTGAAATTCAACCAAGGGAATCATATAAATACAAAGATATGTGACCATAATAAAGGACCAAGCTCTAAGCATCAATTATCATCACTTGAGGTTACATCTAAAGGAAATTCAAGAGCATCAAAGCATTCACTCAAGGGACAAGGGACTGCATTTTCTACATACATGCATAGGAGGGAAGTTCCTTTTTCCATCCACACATCTACTTACATTACTACATCTATATATTGCTCGTTATCAAGTACATCTTGCATAAGAGCTTCATAGGGAATGATTTCTACACACACACACACAAGAACTACATGGAGCATGAGATGTAGTGCAACACTTAGTCATAAGTTCACTCTATCGGGTGACCATCAAGGTCAGTCCAAATCCCCCATTGCATATTTATTTTTTAGGATTTGATGGATTTTGGGATTTTGTAGGATATCATTTGTTTTATAGGTTATAGGTGAATTCAACGATCATCCAACGACATATAGGTGAAAAAAAGAGAAGTTTAGCGACACTTGTGCAACACTAGAAGATTCATTTTTTGGGATTCTACGCGGTCACAAGCACCTAACGAGGTCTCGGTGCCTAGCCCCATTCAGGTGCCCTAGTTGAGGCTCATCCGATAATTACATATTTTTCTCGAGTGCGGTTGCGATAGTCTCCTCCTATTATTCATCGGTCTTCCAGTCCGAATACTTACGGATCAATTACAAAATTATCTAAGTCTTTTATTCCTTCTTTCACACTTAGGTTTCAATTTACATTTTTTTATTTCTTGCGTCAAATCTATGCTTTATCGTTTATTTATCATATGTGACTCTGCATATCATAGGGTTTTACAAAATTATTTTTTTGTTAAATCATTTTGGTGAACCCAACGTGAAGTTGAACTCCTTTCTCTAGGATCCACATGGCTAAATATGGATGCACTTCTCCTAGTCCAACTATGCATCATGTTAGTGTGAATTCTATCCTTGATGATGTCGTATGAATTGAGCTTAATGACCTATATCGATACCCTCACATTGATGCATCCACCTTCTAACAAATTCTTGCTTTCAAAAATATTGTTCCTCATCACCTTCACAACTCTAGCATTTACATTGTTTCTTTGGACCAAAACTTCACTTTATGTTTTCCGTGTTTTTCCATAAACACTTGTGTGACTCCACCTTCTTCTCAACCTATTATAACACTAGATAGCACTATTATAGATTCTATGCTTGGTCTTGCATGTGATAATGTAGATAAAAATGATGTTACTTCTAATGTTGAAAATGTACATGTGCATGATGATGTTTCTAATATTAGACATGAATGTAAAGTTGTATCTCATGTCTCTTTCATATCTGAAAATGACTCCAATAAATGCAATCATAAATCTCATGATATTTCTCCTACTACTTCTCTATATGTTGATGACTCTCTTGATGAATTACTTGCATGTGAAAATATGGATGATAATGATGGTGATTATATTTATGATCATGAACGTGTTAGTGAGCATGTTACTTTTCTTAAGATTATTGAATGTGAATTTTCCACTCCGCTTTCTATTACTTTTGGCATTGTTTCTCGTATATGTTAAAAATATTATAATGAAAATACAAGAAAAAAATCTTCCTACTATAATCTTCTCAAAAAATACCTCGGATAGAGCAATGGATTGAAAAGAGGAAAGAAATTATACGTACACTTACCTGCAAGATTTTAAAACTCCTCCTTTGATGTGTTAGATTTTTACTCAATTGATTGTTGATTGTTCTTGGATTGCTTCAGATTTGTGTGGACAAACATAGGCAACACCTCCCCTTGATTTCCTTGAATTTCTAGATGTTTCATGGAGGATGAATTGGTTTGAGTGGATTGAAGATGGATTGATAGATTGGATGAATCAATTTTATGATACAAATGAAAAGTTTGGTTATGGATTCTTAAGATCTTGTGCATTTAACTATTTCTCATAGAGGATGTGCGTTTAATTTATAGTTGAGGGGTGGGGATTTAATGGCTAGGATGAGTCCATGTTGGATTTTGATCAAGGGTGGAGAGTGCATGAGAAGAATGGAGAATTCTAGAATGGAGATTTCTATAATTTGAGAGACGTCTCCATTGAGTTAAAACTTCAAAGGAGAGAGGGAGATAAATTTGAATTTTTAAATATGAAAAGAGGGAAATTTAGAGAGACTTCTAGAAATAGAAGCCTCTAGATTTAGAGGTGGGGATGTGATTAGGATTAGAATTAGATTATGTTAATAAATGATGTTTAGGAGTGAGGTTACATGGAAAGGATAGGTTTAGGGATATGTATGGTAGGTGGGTAGATAGAAGTAGGAATATTAAATTCCTAGAAAATGTTAATGAAGGATTAAGATAGGATAATATGATATAAGCGATTGATGATAAAATGGGATATGATGGTGGATTTAAAGGATTAATAATGGAATGATGGACTATTAGATAAATGATAAAGGATAATAAAAATGATAAAGGGAAAAATGATAAAATGGATTAAATAATAATAATTAATCTTTCCATTAATTATTATATGGATGATGTTGGGATGTTTGCAGGACAAATTAATCGTAATTAATCATGTGGACATTTTAGATGTCTACATTTTTCCGCACTTTGAAGGGTTATTACGTAGTAATGACCATTCAAAGAAAAAGAAGAAAAGATGTTAGGATGGTGATATGATGCCCTCTCAAGGGGTCGGGCAGGAGGAACTAGTTGGGTAACCACTCAAAAATAGGAGAGGCCCAAGTTAGTGGATGAGAGAGGATTAAAGAATCAGAATATTGGAGGATTCAAAGGTTTAGGATTTGAGGATTAGAAGATTTGAGGATTCAAAGGATTAGGATTAGAAGATTAAAAGATTGGAGAGAGGGAGATTAGAGGATTAGGAGATATTGAATTTTGGAGCAGAGGATGCCCCAGTCAACGATGTATGACTAGGGTGAAGATATAGGATTGTTGGATTAGAAGATGTTATATTTTGAGGATGTTGGATTTGAATATGTTAGATTTTTGGGGTGTTTGAATGAGAGGATAAGGATTTGTTTTTGGATCGATTTGGATGATAGGACATTGATGAGGTGTAGTGCCCACCATTTTTTGTATTCTTAGTTTGGTCGATAGCCACTCATTATATCTAGACTATCATGATGACAGGGTCATTATTGCTTATTTTGTTGTTTTGATGGGACATTATCTTATGATATTATTGGTTAACATGGATATTACTTTTTTTGTGCATTATTCTGATATGACATTGTTCATGATATCACATTGCTAGCATTAGGATGCTAAATTTTGTTGACAAGTTTTCTATGGGGGCTCTCGATGTCACTACTCATTTATCAAATATTATGTTTTGACGATGATATTTTGAGTTGTTATGGACATGTTTTGTATTGATATTAGATCCATATTTGATGTATGATGATGAATATATCATTTCATTCGGTGGATATTTCGTGGTTTTGATATACTTTATTAGCTTAGTATGGGTCTTATGCATGTTGTTTTCAATGCATATTATCATATTGTATTTTATTGTCATATTGGGAAGATATGAGCTTTGCATTGAGTTGTGTAGGTTACAAGAAATAAATCATGAGGAAATCATGAGATTCAGGGAACACATGTTGCTTAGCACAAAAGGCCTTATGGCCAAACCTCTTCTTCTTATCGATTACGACACCCCCTTCTATTGTTGTGGTTTGTCATGTTGGTTGCTTGGATTTGGTATCATGAACCTTTTTGTTCCTCCATCATGGTGACGATTTTTCATGTTACTTATCTACTTGTTATAGTGTATGTTTCCTTGGTTTTTGCTAACTAGTGGTTAATGTTACCCCTTTTCATGTGGGACTAGCATCTTATTTAAGTTGTGGGATGATGTTAGGTGGATTAAGCCACCTAATGGTGAGCCTAATCACACCTCATAAATGCCACATTTTTTCCAAACTCGTATTTGGGAAAAATGTGTCATTTGGGAAGGGTAAATGGCAATCAAGTGACCTCATTTGCATGGAAGAGGCCCTAACCCCCATCCATATGGGTCGGTGGGCTCTTTCCAATGCAAATGATGCCCATTGGGTCATGTTTCCTCCCACACACTTTGTAATTTATGGGCTCTTTGATTTTTGGAATGTTTGGGATTTTGGGAAATCCTCTCATGATTGCCTTGGGCTAATTTTGAATTTTATCTCATTTTATTTTGAGTGTAATTTTGTGGATAATTGATTGGTTTCGGTTTTGGTGGAGGGTGACACTTGTCACCCTCCCATTTCTTTCTTGGATGGTTGTTGTCCTTCTTAACCCCTCATGTCCTTAGTGAAGGGGTTATTTTTTTTAAAACATTGGGGATGGAAAGCTTGGGGGAGTTTGATGGAGACTTGGAATTTTCAAAAGGAATTCTTGGAATTGGTGTGTTTGAGTCGAAGGTAGGATCTTGCAAAAACTTATTTTCTTGTTGAAATTTACATTTGAAATGTTATGTTTTGGCATGAATTATGGTGTTGAATGTTGTGTTGGTTTATTTGGTTTACTCCACCCACCCTTGAGGGGTGTGGGCTTTTGGAGATTGAATGGGAAGAGGGAGGAATTTCCTCCTCTTTATTTCATTTGGGAACTTCTCCTACATTTGGTTTGTAGGTAGGGATGGATTTCCATTTGGGTTGGAAATTCATCCCTACCCTCAAAGAAGGAAACTCTAAGTTTGAAAATCCTTCTTGGGGAGAATTTGGAGAGATAAGGGGAGGATATGGAGAGATAAGGAGATGTTAAATCCATGGAGAGATAAGGGGTTATATTATTGTTTTGGCATAGTGTTATGGTTGCACAAAATGGGATTCTCATCCCCTCTTCCCAAGTAGAAACATGGAGCTTCTTGGCTAAATTTCATTGGTTAATTGTGTGTGTTTTTTTAGATGTGATTGGCATGTGAATTTCTTCCCTATGTGCTAAGTGAAGTGAGTTGCCTCTTTCCCATGGGCTTGGGGGAGGCTAGCATGTCACCTTGGACTCCTTGGTGGCATGTAATGATGTCAATTGGTTGGGTGGTCAACCAGACACCTTTCTTGTGATTTGAAGAATCTTTGTATGATGTTTTGGGAGCTAAGTGGAGTGTTGCAGAGTTGTAGATTTTGAAGCTACAAGTTCATTATGTTTTGAGCCAAAATTTGGCATGTTGTCTCCTCTTGAGAGGAGGGTTTTTGTATTTGCATTTAATCTTAACTCTTCATTGTGAAATGAATATATAAATCTAGTCATGAGAAAATTAATTTGTTTAAATTGGATAGTTGGAAACAAGATTTTAAAAAAGTTGTTATAATTGTGATATTATTTGATTTTCAAGTTGTAAAGTGTCTCCTGAAAAATCTAGTTGTGCATCATCTTTTGGAAATGAAAAAAAAAAACTAAGGAAAGGAACTTATGTGCATTCAAATTGTTGTTTATCATCATGACATGTTTTTTTTTAAAGGAGGGATTGTTGTTAAATGTCTAAGTGTAATTTCATGCTTACATAGTTCTCTTGTTCAAAGTTTTAAAAAAATTCGAATTCTTTTGTAATTCGGTTTTAAAAACCAAAGATGATATCATTGCTTAGAAATTTAGAAATAATACTTCTTTGTTTTCGCTTCTCATTAGGTAGCTTGGATTGTCATTAGTAATCAAATACATCTATGTTTTAGTCTTCCTACAAAACAATTTAGTAAAGTTTATTTTAGATCCGAAATAAATAAATAAAATGTGTCCGAATTAAATCAAGTAGTGAACTTTGGTGGATCTGTTTATACTAGATATTATTTATTTTATATACACGGCTTTTGTATAGAAATTACTCTCTGTAGTGAAAAAAATAGACTATCTCTAATTAATATTATATATATATATATATATATATATTAATAAAAAATAAGATTAAAATTCATTTTAAAATAAGAAAAGGAAATGGTTGTACTCTTTTTAAAAGGGGGATTTATGTTTTAGACCCAAAAAAGGAAAAATTTATGTTTTAGACCCAAAAAAACGAAAAAATTATATATATATTTATATATATATATATATATATATATATATATAAATATAATGAAGATTTTAAATATATATATATATATATATATGCTATATTTGGCCGACATTTGGCCGCCCCATTAAAAGGCCATTCAACCATAATGCTTTGCCCATTCGCCCTTACCTTTGGGATTTATCTGCGTCGCATGGCCATGAGTTATAAACCAATATATTTATAGGGAAATATATATATTTTTAATATACTCATGCATCCGATAAAAATGTATCTTTTGATCTGGTAAAATAAATAAAAACTTCTCAAAATATTGCCCGAGTATGAGCTTTTACATAATTAAAAACTCTTATATATATGCAAAGGCATCCGATAAAATAAATTTCCAATTCTATATAAAATGAATATAATTTTTGATAAAAAAATTCGGGTATGGGTTTTTAATAAAAAAATCAATAAACCCCTATACTGAGACCATAAGGCCTTACTCTACTCGGTCATGGGCGAGTGATCAATGCGGCCTCACACACTCACTCACTCACACACACACACACACACACACACACACACACACACACACACACACACACACACACACACACACACAAGATTTGAGCAATAAAAAAAAGATGACATTTTAATCTCCATATTCTTTTTTGTAAAATAAATCGAGGGCTTCTGGTTGCCCTGTCAGGTTGTGGGTTTTTACCCAAAGAAAACAAAAAAATGCATATATGCATAGTCGATAAATATCCATATCCCTACAAATAAAAAGCATTCTTGTGTGTCCTACCATGGATGGAATGAGAATAAGCATGGCCTTGATATGCTATGCATGAGCTCTCCACAATCCTCCATACTTGCAAATCAAAAAATAAAGAAAGAGAGAGAGAGAACAAAACAAAACTCAAAGAAAAACCAAATGAACTGGAGAATGGAGAAATAAAAATGAAATAAACTTAGGTATTGAAAGATATATCCTCATCTTATGTTTTTAGGGAAAATTAATCCTGTGGTGGAGATTGAATCAATCCAAGGGTGGTGATTTGATGTGCACCATGACTTAAAGTTATATGGTTGCACCACTACATAAATTAAAATTAATTAATTTTATTGGTTAGTGGTTTAGGTAGTTTGCTTGTTTGGTTAAGGGGTCTTAATGTTTTGATAATTAAGTGCTTTGGTCACCTCGGGTAAATGTAATATTAATGAGTTAATTAAATTAAAAGGGTTTAATGTTATTTAATTGACTTAGTTTATAATTTGGGGAAAATTCCTTAGCGGGATGATTAAATTAATTAAATTAAATTTATATAGTTTCAGGTAAGTTAGCATAATGGGTTAATTAAATTTATATAATTAGCTTGATCCATGTTGTGGACTTAACTTAGTGGGACAGTTAAAATAATTAAAAATTATTTTCAACCCGTGTTTTCCTTCTCGAGGGCATGGTTTCATCCCGAAGGAAAAGTTGAACCCATGACCACCTTGGTGATTATTTGACTTCCCGGAAACATTTGATCTCACCTCAAAGATCCCTTCTCGTGTGATATGTTAATATCACAAGTGAAGTATTTTTGTACACATCGACACTAAAATTTTCCTCCGTAATTTCTATTTCATTAATGTATATATTAGGAATAGGATGTTGTTAAGTATAATTAGTAGTAGCGTCCGATAGAAGATAACTGGCAGCTTAAAGATCTACCATGCCGCCATAATGTATAGTACGGTAATAGTCAAAAGTACAATAGGAATGTTGTGGTAAAAAGTAAATATTTTCGTAAGTGGTCCAAAGAATGTTAAAATGTCAAAGTTGGGGTAAGTAGAGAAGTAGGGTCTACATGATTAGGAATTAGAAATATTATATTGGTAATAAGGACAAGGAGTGAGGTCATAAATATTTTGTATATTTTATTTGTAAAAAGTCTAAAAATGTGGAACCCATGTGAAATGATAAGGTTTATCTTATCTTAAAAGATAAGCTTACATGTACAGATAAGAGTTAAGGTATGGAATATGATTCGTCAAAGTGGATTTCTTATCCTATCTTAGAGATAAGATGGATAAGCCTAGAAGTCTATAAATAAAGAGGCCACCCCCCTCATTTAGCATAGAAGGAAGTAGTGAGAAATATTGTATGAGTAAGTGTGTAAAGGAAGCCATCATTTTGAAGGTGTGTTAAAGAAGCCATTAAGAAGTGTAATTGTGAAGTTTCTCCCATAGTTATTGTTGGAAGGCAAGTGAAGTCAGTAACACTTGAAGTACCTCATGGGTGAGATTGTAACAATTTCATGTTAATATTATAATTTACTCTGATATTTCAGATTTATCATCGTTCCTTCTTATCATAGTCTATCGTATCCTTGTGTTATGTTTGTTGTTGTGTTTCCAGATTACATCCACCAAACTAAAAGTTGTGCATTAGTAAATAATCATAGCACGAGGAGTTCCCGGTGAAGAATTATCATAGTGCCGATTGGTGATGACATTTTGGTTCCGTTGTCGGGACCATTCCTCATTGGTGGATTTTCTGGAGAGATATTCCTACTTAGTCAGAAATCATTTGGAGGGTAACCTTGTTTTTACTATGCATAGTAGTTACCATAGTAAATTCACTTTTTATCATGAATAGTATTTACCGCAGTAAAGTCACTTTTTAGTGTGAATAGTATTTATCGCAGTAATTTTACTTTTTACTGTGAATAGTGTTTACCACAGTAAAGTCAGTTTTTACCACAGTAAGTCAAGTTTTACCATAGTTTACCGTGGTCATTTCTATTTTACTGTAGAAAGGTGTAAAGTCACTTTCTATTATAGTGATTCCAATTATTTGTGCACATAAGTCTTGTTGATTGTACTTGTGGGTTGGTATTTCACGGTGGTTACTTTTGAAAATGGGAAGATTCCTATTTTTCAGCCCAATCTAATGAAGATGCTTCCTCTTTCATTCAAGAGTTTAAACGATCTTGTATTTGTAATGGCCTTATAAGAAGGGAACAATGGACTGAATTTTTTCCTACCTTTTTGGATGGTTCAGCACTTAGGTGGTTTGAAACACTAGGTGAAAATGTAAAAAACTCATGGGATTTATTAACTGAAAGTTTTCTTGAAGAATTTGGTAAACAACAAAAATATGTAAATTTCATGATCGAGATCACAAAGCTAGCCTAAGGAGAGAAGGAGAAGATAAGAGATTATCATGCTTGTGTTCTAGAGCTAAGGAGGAAGCTCGATGCCTAGATCTGGAAGGAAGGATTAGTGGATGGGTTGATGAATGGCGTGGATAATCTCCTATGTAAACACTTCATTCTTGGGATGAAGCCAAAGATCAGAAAACGAGTGAAGTATGACCACCCAGCTACCACTGAACAAACAAAGGAGATTGCAAGAAGGCAAGAAGAAAGCATGGAAGAGGAGCCCAAAGAAATTGTTGCTAAAGTAGATCCTACACCAGCACCTTTGGTTCAGAATCCACAACCACTCTCGGTGAGCACAAATCTTTCTCCTAGTACATCTACTGAGTATGAAGATCTGCTCAAGAAGATGGGACAGTTAACTATTAATCTTCTTCAGGAAAAGAATTTAGTTCTCAGGGAGGAGATAGAGGTCCAAAAAGAAATATTTTTGAAGTTGTCTATTATGGTTGTTATAAAAGGGTCATTATAAGTATAACTATCCAGAGATAGAGCTTCTACATCAGTACAAGAGATAATGATAAAGGAAAAACACATGTGAATTATTTTTATGTAGTAGATAAGAGCATAAATAATGAAGTAGATGTGTTTGTAACAAAAAGAAAGAAATAAAAAGATAACCAAGATGGAAATGATCCTAAGAAGATGAAAGGAGAAACTAGTAAGAAACATAGGAGAAGAAAGTTGGGTGTGCAGGATTTTATGATTTCACAGGGACAAGGACCATACTCCATCTTAGAAGATCTATCCAAAGGCACTGAAAATATTACATATGGTCAACTCTTGGCTATGTCTTATGAGAAGAGGCGGGAGCTGCGAAGTGGACTCAATGCTCGACGAAGGAAGGAGGTTGAGGTCCTTATTTTGGAAGCAGAGGTAGATCCCTACGCTCCACAAGCTGAGGTACTATGTAATGGTATTTCAATTCATGATTTCTTAGTTGATAGAGGTGCTGCAGTTAATGTAATGACCGAGTTTGTAATGAATATGTTGGGTTTAAAAATTGATCGCCCATCAACACTTATGTTAAGGTCATTAAATAAGGGAAAAACTAAACCAAAAGGTGTAGTTTCAAATGTGGCAATATCTGTTATGGGTGTTGTATGTGTGGTAGACTTTTAGGTGATGAAAAATGGTACTGTTGCGTATCTAATGTTGTTGGGAAGACCATGGCTAAGGAGAGTTCATGCAAGAAACTACTGGAATGAAGGCTTCATGACACTTGGACGTGGTAGAGAGAGGGTGAAAATAAATGTGATCCCTCGGCATCATAAGGCGAGAACACAATGGATTCAAGTGATGAAACTGATGATTGGACATCCTCTGATTACTCTAGTACCAGTGAAGTGGACACAGAAGATGAAGAAAGTGAGGTTGATGTTTCGGTCATGGATATCCTTCCAGTCACACCAACTCATGACCCCATAAAATTATCTGAAGAAGAAATTGATAATCGTCTCCAACAAATAAATATTGGTGATCTTTGTGATGGAGAGTGAGAAGGAATCCTACCTCCAGCTCTTTCGAAGGTACATACACATATTCACTTTTGATTACAAAGAACTCCATCAAGTAAGTTGGGTAGAACATTCTATTGAGCTGGTAGATGGTGTTAAGCCCATAAAGCAAATGCCATATAGAATGAATCCTAATTTTTCCAAGGCGTAAAAGAAGAAATAGATAAGTTGCTTGATGCGGGATTCATATTTCTTTGTGGAGAATTTAGAATGGGTTTCTCCCATTGTGATCTCAATAAAAAAGAATGGGAAGTTACGCATTTGTGTTGATTACGAGGAAGCTCAATAAGGCAACAAAGAAGGATCATTACCCTCTTCTATTTTTAGATCAGATCTTAGGCGAAGTAGGCTGGCGAGTGCTATAGTTTTGCTTTGATGGATATAGTGGCTACAACTAATTTCATATAGCAAAGAAAGATCAGCTGAAGACCATGTTCACCACTCCTTGGGGAACGTTTGCTTATAGAGTTATGCCTTTTGGGTTGTGTAATGCTCCGGCAACATTCCAGCGTTTGATGAATAGGGTGTTCAAACCCTACATTGGGACCTTCATCAGAGTATTTCTGGATGATTTTTGCATCTATGGGAGCAAGTTGGACCACCTGCACCAAATGGAGACATCATTTCAAAGGTTAGATGAAGCACAAGCCTCACTAAACCCTACAAAGTGTGTCTTTGGATGTTCTAAAAGTGTTTTGTTAGGGCATGTTGTATCCAGAGAGATGGTATTGTGCGATCTGATAAAGTTTCAAAAATCAAAGAGTTACCATTTCCTATGAATAGAAGTAAGTTGAGATCATTTTTAGGCCATGTGGGTTACTATAGAAGGTTCATCAAGAATTTCTCAAAGATTTCACAGCCACTAACCCAGTTCTTGAAGAAGGATGTTACTTATGAACTAGGAAATAAGGCGCATGAAGCTTTTGAACAACTGAAAGAAGCCCTGGTGTCTTCACCTATTCTAAAGAGTCTAGATTGGAGCAAGTCATTCATTGTGTACATTGATGCCTCAGATGCAATACTAGGAAGTACTACGAGCCAAAAGGATGAAAATTGGAATGAACATCCAGTTTACTTTGGGAGCAGACAAATGAGTAGTGCTGAGGTAAATTATCACATGTAATCGAAAAAGAGTCTCTAGCTATCATTTTTGTTGTAAAGAAGTTTAGGAATTACTTGCTAGGGCAAAAATTTCTAGTTGTAACAGATCATCAGGCTCTAAAATATATTGTCAATAAGCCTAACCCATCAGGGAGGATAACAAGATGGATAATTTTGCTACAAGAATTTGAATTTGATATTATAGATAGGCCAGGAAAGAAGCATGTCAATGCAGATGCACTCTCTCGAGCCTATGATGGTTTAGGTTCATCTTATGATGATGATGATTTCCCAGATGCAGCATTGTTATCCCTTGACACAATCCCTAGTGAATACATAGATATTTGGAATTATCTGAATGAATTCAAGTTTCCTGATGGTGCCAATGCAAAGACTAAGAGGAAGATTACTCAAGCCAGTCATCCATATTCTATTCTGCATGGAGTATTATTTTGAATAAGACCTGATGGACAGTACAAGAGGGTAGTTGGACATGATCAAGGGAATGAGCTGATAGAATAATTCCACAATGGTACATGTGGAGGAACTTCTCTGGACAACTTACAGCAAGAAGGATCTTGGATGCAGGTTATCACTGGCCCACTCTTTTTAGAGATTGTTATAATTATTGTAAGACATGTGATATTTATCAAACACATGGTAATCGTAAGACTTCATCAGCTCCATTATGCCCTATTCTTCCACTTGGTCCCTTTGAAAAGTGGGAATAGATATTGTAGGTCTACTTCCAACCACCCCATGCCAAAATAAGTATATTGTAGTTGCCACAGATTATTTAACCAAGTGGGTTGAAGCTAGGCCATCGAAAACAACTTCCATGGATGAAGTGGCAAGGTTCATATATGAATGCATTGTCACCAGATTTGGTTGCCCATTAGAAATTGTAACAGATCAAGGAAGCCACTTCATTAATGAGGTAGTAGAAGCCCTAGTCAATAAATTTTCTATTAAGCACAGGAAGGCAACAACATACAAGCCAAGCATAAATGGACAAGTGGAACGAACAAATTTTGTGTTGTGTCAAATTCTAGCAAAAAAAGATACGGCCTTGCAGTACATAAGTGGGATAAAAGGATTCATGCAACATTGTGGGCATATAGGGCAACATCAAAGTCAGCAACAAGATACTCCCCATTTTAGTTGGCTTATGGCATTGATTCAGAGTTCTTCTATCGAGTTTGATATTCCCACTTTGTGAGAGTTATGAAAAATGAAAGGATGGATGAAAGTAATTCAGTAAAAGAAAGGTTGGTACATCTTCATTTGCTAGAGGAAATGAGGGAAATAGCGAAGGATACAAGCTATAAGAAGAAAATGAAGTAGAAGGAATACTTTGATCAAAAGATTCGTTGGTCTCCATTTCATGTGAATGACTTGGTCCTAGTATATGATTCAAGATACAAAAAAAGAAGACAGAAAATTTCTTCTAAAATGGATGGGGCCCTACAAAATAGTAGATGTGCATGAAAATGGTACGTACCGACTGGAGGAATTGGATGGCACCCCCATTACGAAATGGGTCAACCACGACAAGTTGAAGATTTTCCAAGCACCAGAATAGTCTACTCAGGGACGGAGTAGAAGCTAGGAAGGGGGAAGATGTCGACACTAAAATTTTCCTCTGTAATTTCTATTTCATTAATGTATATATTAGGAATAGGATGTTGTTAAGTATAATTAGTAGTAGCATCCGATAGAAGATAACAAAGATTTGCCCGATCAAAGATTTACGTCAATAATGTATAGTACGGTAATAGTTAAAAGTACAATAGGAATGTTGTGGTAAAAAGTAAATATTTGTCGTAAGTGGTCCAATAATGTTAAAATGTCAAAGTTGGGGTAAGTAGAGAAGTAGGGTCTACATGATTAGGAATTAGAAATATTATATTGGTAATAAGGACAAGGAGTGAGGTCATAAATATTTTGTATATTTTATTTGTAAAAAGTCTAAAAATGTGGAACCCATGTGAAATGATAAGGTTTATCTTATCTTAAAAGATAAGCTTACATGTACAGATAAGAGTTAAGGTATGGAATATGATTCGTCAGAGTGAATTTCTTATCCTATCTTAGAGATAAGATGGATAAGCCTAGAAGTATATAAATAAAGAGGCCACCCCCCTCATTTAGCATATAGAAGGAAGTAGTGAGAAATATTGTATGAGTAAGTGTGTAAAGGAAGCCATCATTCGAAGTTGTGTTAAAGAAGCCATTAAGAAGTGTAATTGTGAAGTTTCTCCCATAGTTATTGTTGGAAGGCAAGTGAAGTCAATAACACTTAAAGTACCTCATGGGTGAGATTGTAACAATTTCATGTTAATATTATAATTTACTCTGATATTTCAGATTTATCATCGTTCCTTCTTATCATAGTCTATCGTATCCTTGTGTTATGTTTGTTGTTGTGTTTCCAGATTACATCCACCAAACTAAAAGCTATGCATTAGTAAATAATCATAGCACGAGGAGTTCCCGGTGAAGAATTATCATAGTGCGAGTGGTGATGACATACCGTCGTTATAATAGTAATCATCTACGCATTTAAAAATAATCGTAATCCGTGCAACCGGAAAATGTAACGTTAAGCCAACTTGTTGTCCCTCACGCCATTATTGCGGTGTTGTTTTAACAAATCATAAATTGTTCAAAATCCTCCAAGTTGCTCTCGATCATGGATTGGTTCCGCTTCATTGTATTCCACAACTTAATCACGTTGCTTTTGTAATGAGTATTTTTTAATTGTCGTATAACTATTTATTAAAAAAATTAATCACCGCTTTATTACTCTTCCCATCTTCGTTCGTGATATTTGGTCATCTTTTAACATGTTTTTGGACTCGCGTCGGGTGGGCGTGACATCCGTATCGAGAAAAGGTTCGGATGCTTGAACCTTTGAGATAAAATTTGTTTGGATTGTTGTACTCATCTGTGTGGTGTCATGTTGATCTCGGTCATCGGAAATGTGATATTCTTATGAACTTCCTGGAGTGTTGGGAATTAGGTTCCTTGCGAAGAATGTTGGTTAATGGGTTCCTAGCTCATGGTTATGGTTGTGTGATGGTGTTGACCCCGCAGAGACCCTCCCTTATCTAGATTTTTATTTTGTTTGGAGAAACTCTTGGGAATTAGTGTTATAGGTAACATTTAGGAATCTTTGTGGAGGAGATCTAGAGATTGATTAGTTGTTTTGAGTTCCCTTTTTTGAAAAGGCTAGCTAGTTGGGTATGGTTGGTCGGTGGTTATAGACATTGGTGATTTTTTTTTTTCTTTGAGGACTTATTTCCCACATGGGAGAGTTGATATCATGACATGATGTCATATTAGATCTAGTTTTGTATTTATATCCTGAGTTGTGAGCTCGATGTATAGTACCTCTACCAGCGGCCCACGAAAGGCTACAAAGTAATTGTGATGTGGATATTTCTTATGTTTTATATTTATAAACTTAAATTCTTTTATCATGACCAACATTTTCTTTTATTGATTTTTTGAGAAACTTTGAGGCTCTTCTTATTATTTTTGTCTTATTGCGAGATTTTTGAGGATTGGAATTTGACTACTTAGCCATTTCTTTTGATTGCCAAGATTTCTTGGATTTTATCTCTGTTTGGTGACTCGGAGCTTGTTTGCCTCAAAGGACATTTGGCTAAATGTCGTCAAGAATGTTACATGATTTTTTCTTATCTACTTGTGAGTTGGTTTTATCTTGTTGTTGTGTTCTCTCGTCGTATGGGGGTACAACCTAGGTGTCATGATTGTTTTCTTAGGTGCTTCAAATCATGCCTTTGGTTTTGGGGTGATGGGACTTTGCATGTTTAGGACCTTGGAGTGACCTATTTGATACTCAATGTTTCTTAGGTATAGGTCCCTCCATGTCGTGTAGTATAGTTAGCAGTTTTTATAGTGATTGTGTTTATCTTTGTACCCTAGTATGAGATTTATTCATCGTCGGGATAGATGTGGTATTTAGTATGAGCTTTTGGATTATGCTAAGGATGGATTAACTCTTTTATAATTATGGTTTATGGGAGGATAGTGAACTTTTGGAATATGAGGGTACACCAACAATCATGCTAGAGTGCTATCTTGGTTCCTTTAATTTATTTTGGAAAATATCGACGTCTTTGGACTATAAAATACCTTAGGTAATTTTGGATATACTTAAGTTCCTTCGGGCTTTGTGCCTAAATAGATGTGCTTATTTTGGTCTCGAGGACCCATAGATAGATATACCCTTATCTTATTATCTTGATTTGTTTAAGTTATAACACACTATAAGCTATTAGTATCAAGTATATGCTTAGATGGATATTGATGCATTTGGATTTATTTTGGACATTGTGCTTGGGGATATATGGTTTTGTAGGTCTTAAGGGTCCATCCTTAGATTTTTTTATGTCATGCTCCTTCATCCAAGGCTATAACTCTTGGCCTTGAGGATATGTATTAGGTAAATCATTTTTATTCTCCTCTTGATATTTTGATGTCCTCTTAGTGAGGAAGTGTGATGTTTATGGGGTAAACCCCTCTATTTTCATCTTGGTTGTTTGGTTGAGGATATCATTTTGGAGGTGTTAGTTTTTGGGAACTCTCTCATCTAGTGAACCTATTTTGGGTTTAGACCATAAACATTGTTTTCCCCCTCATACTCAGAAAAACTCCTTGAACCCATAAAAGAAAACTTATGAATTCATAATTTATGCCTTCATCATATCTCTCATTGCTACTTATGGAGACTCACTTGGAATGCATCAATGATGCATGTAACTCTTGAGAAAACCTCTTGTAAACTTGTTATGTTTTGTTTTGGTTAATGACCTCTTGTTTTCTATGAACTTAGTAATGCAATAAGTTTTTCTCTTTCTACTCATTAAAAGTTAATTGGTGTTTGCGATAAACCTAAACATATTAGAACTCTAATTGGGAGACATGGATTTTTGAAACTTAATAAGTAAATTTGGACATTAGGAAAATGGTTCCTTACTCTAACCTTGTAGTGTAATAGAAAAAATAAAAATTATGTGAAAATAGCAAGGAATTAACTCATACTCTCCTTGAAGTAAAATCAATATTGATTGCCCATATAGAGTGGTAAGATTTCATGACAACATTGGTGTTTCCTTTTAATGGCACAAGTTTATGGGATATCAAAACATGGAGTGCATTAATTAGAAAACTTACAAGAGATATGCTTAATGAATGTAATTTAACTTGTAATGTATAATTTGGAATATATAACTTGTAATGTATAATTTGGAATATGGTATGGATAACTATATGAAATTGAGTACAAGTAAGATGTATAGATAAAACAACCCGATTATAAAAAATTGTTATTGGTTGGCCAAAAAAATATTAGAAAGGACATGATCTAAATGGTTAAATTAATTGAAATTTTCCTTGTGCTACCGTATGAATATCTAATCTCGATTGTGTGATAAAATTTTGGGTTATAAAATGGTTAAGAACTTCCCACACCTCATTTTTTTATATCCAACAATAAACATATGTATAATTCTTATAGTACAAGATATATGTTGGATCACTTTTGGATCCCTCAGTGGTTAGTATGAACTTTCTAGAAGTATGCTTAAGGATCTTATCACTTGGTTAGAATGGATTAACTTTTATATTCATATTGGTGGGCCTTACATTCCATCATGCAAAAGGTGGCAACTATTTGAATCTTTAAATATTTCCGCCTACCGTGAATAATGGAATCCCTTGTAGATAGTGTTGTGTTCTAGCCGTGTTTTACTCCCTTGAAGATAAACACATGTAGTCCTCCTTAATGAAATCTTTCATGTCGTTGCACCCTTTTTGCCTCTCACTCAATATTTTCTAAATTGTGATCTTTTAAGAGTGAGTCTATATCTCTAGTTTTAAGAGAAGTACCCTTCTTTTGTTTGTAGTAGGTCATTGGTGACCTAAGCTTATTGGAAAGCTTATGAAACATATGTTAAGGATATGGAGGAATTTTGGAATATTACTTCCATTTGGGGAAAACATGGTGTTGTCCCCTTGCCCTTTTGGGAAGTAAAATGGGTAGGTTTTTTCGTAATTTACCTACAAGAAATTTTGGTGTGTTGCTCTAGTAATTTGCTAGTTTGGACCTCTCTTGTTACCTATTTTCACCTAACTCACTCAAGTTTTCTTATGTGTTATAATATTAAGCTTGTGTTCATTCTAAGATTCTTTTGAGCCATGGTGGGTTTGAGACCAATTAAGATTTTTTTTTCTTTGTTATATATACATAGATAATCGTAGCTCTTGTGTTGGATATGAAATTAGGTACAATGATTAGCCTATCTACAAAAAAAAATTGGAAATGTTTTCTTCTTGTTTGGGTATTCTAAATCAGGCTTAGTGGTTGTGAGACAAGATATATGGGTACAAATTCAAGTTATGGAAACTTTGTGTCTAAGCTCATGTTTTATGTTACCATGCAGTTTATGAGAATTACTTCGTAATATATTTAGTATTTACAATGAATAGTCTACATCCTTGTAAACACTCTTGTTAAATCTAAGTGTTTCCCTTGTTATTAGCCCCATTTTGTGTGGCCCCAACATCGTTGGCCCTATAAGAAGGTGTTAAATCTCGTACAAATTTGAAGGTCACGAGTGACGATGCTAATTTTGTCAATAAAAGAACGAACCTTGAAGAGTAGTTCCACATAGGTGGAAGACTTATCATTCCATTTTACCATGTGCTACACCCATATGCGGCTTCGTGGACACCTTATGCACACATTTTTTCTATTCTTCTTGTACCATAGTTGTCGTTCATTGGGCTTCCATCGGCAATTATCTATTTAAATGTTATGTGTTGTAACTTGGTTAAACCTCATAGAGATTATTTTGTGTAGGCTTTGATGCCAATAATCATGTTACTGAGTACCTATAGTATTTGTGCCTAACTACCTCCCTTCCCTTTTTTGCAATAATGTTGGACCAAGCTTGTTTTTGTAGGACACACTTTTTCTTCCAAGTAAATCAACCACGTGGAAGGTGTGACTTCTATTCATGTGTATTGTTTCCCTTCCTCTTTCAAAGTGACTTCCCGTGAGGAATTCAATTCCTAGGGGAGGGGATGTAGTGCCCACCTTTTCTTGTATTCTCGGTTTGGTCGATAGCCACTCATTGTATCTAGACTATCATGCTTGTGACAAGGACATTACTTCTTATTTTTTGTTTTGATGGGACATTATTTCATGATATTGTTGGTTGACATGGATATTATTGTGTTAGTGCATTGTTCGATATGAAATTTTTCATGATATCACATTGTTAGCATTAGGATGTTAACTTTTGTTGACACAAGTTTGCCTTTGGGAGCACTCGATGTCACTTTGCTCATTTATCGATATTATGTTTTGATGATAATGTTGTGAGTTATTATGGAGATGTTTTTTTGATATTAGATCCATATTTGATGTATGATTATGACTATATCGTTTCATTTGGTGGATACTTCATGGTTTTGATATATTGTTAGCTTGGCATGGCTTGTACGGATGTTGTTTTCAATGCATATTATTACATCATATTTTATTGTCATATTGGGAAGATATGAGGTTTGCATTAAGTTGTGCAAGTGATAGGAAATAAATAATGAGGAAAACATGGGATTCAGGGAACACAAGTTACCTAACACAAAAGGCCTTATGGCCAAACCTCTTCTTCTTATCAATTACAACACCCCCTTCTCTTGTTGTGGTTTGTCATGTTGGTTTCTTGGATTTGGTATCGTGAACCTTTCTTGTTCCTCCATCATGGTGATGATTTTTCGTATTTCTTATCTATTTGTTATAGTGTATGTTTCCTTGGTTTATTGCTAACTAGTGGTTAATTTTACCACTTTTGATGTGGTAATAGCATTTTATTTTAGTTGTGGGAATATGTGTTGATGTAAGGTGGATTAATCCACCTAATCATAGATTAGGTGAGCCTAATCATTCCTCCTAAATGCCACATTTTTCTCAAACTCGGATTTGGGGAAAATGTGCCATTTAGGAAAGGTAAATGGCAAGCAAGTGACCTCATTTGCATGGAAAAGAGACCCTAACCCCCATCCTTATGGGTGGATGGGATCTTTCCAATGCAAATGATGCCCATTGGCTCATTTTCCCTCCCCACACACTTCATAATTTATGGGCTCTTTGATTTATGGAATGTTTGGGGTTTTTGGAAATCCTCTCATGATTTCCTTGGGCTAATTTTGAATTTTCCTTCAATTTATTTTGACTGTAATTATGTGGATAGTTGATTGGTTTGGGTTTCGGTGGAGAGTGACACTTATCACCCTCTCATTGCTTGTCTTGGATGGTTGTTGTCCTTCTTAACCCCTCATGTCCTTAGTGAGGGGGTTCTTTTTTAAAAAAAATGGAAATGGAAAGCTTGGAGGAGCTTGATGGAGACTTGGAATTGACTTGTTTGAGTGCAAGGTAGGATATTGAAAACTCCTTATTTTCTTGTTGAATTTTGCATTTGAAATGTTATGTTTTCACATGAATTATGGTGTTGAATGTTGTGTTGGGTTATTTGGTTTACTCCACCCACCCTTGAGGGGTGTGGGCTTTTGGAGATTGAATGGGAAGAGGGAGGAATTTCCTCCTCTTTATTTCATTTGGGAACTTATCCTACATTTAGTTTTTAGGTAGGGATGGATTTCTATTTGGGGTGGAAATCCATCCCTACCCTCAAAGAAGGAAACTCTGAGTTTTAAAATCCTTCTTGGGGAGACTTTGGAGAGATAAGGGGTGGATATGGAGAGATAAGGAGATGTTAAATTCATGGAGAGATAAGGGGAATATTATTTTTTTGGCTTAGTGTTATGGTTACACATAATGGGATTCTTATTCCCTCTTACTAAGTAGAAGCATGAAGCTTCTTGATTAAATTTCACGGGTTAATTGTGAGTGTTTTTTTGTGTGTTTCAAACCAGCTTTGAGATGTGATTGGCATGTGAATTTCTTCCTATGTGCTAAAAAGAGTGAGTTGCCTCTTTCCCATGGGCTTTGGGGAGGCTAGCATGTCTCCTTACACTCTATGGTGGCATGTAATGATGCCAATTGGATGGGTGGTTAACCAAGAACCTTTCTTGTGATTTGAAGGATATTTGTATGTTGTTTTGGGAGCTAAGTGGAGTGTTCAAATCTTGCAGATTTGCAAATTTTGAAGTTGCAAGTTTATTATGTTTTGAACCAAAATTCGGCATGTTGTCTCCTCTTGAGATGCGGGTTTTTGTATTTGCATTTCACCTTAACTTTTCATTGTGAAATGAATATATAAATCTAGTCATCAGAAAATTAAGTTATTTAAATTGGATAGTTGGAAACAAGATTTAAAAACTATTGTTATAATTGTGATATTATTTGAATTTCAAGTTGTAAAGTGTCTCTTGAAAAATCTGGTTATGCATCCTCCTTTTGGAAATGAAAAAAAAATTAACTAAGGAAAGGAACTTATGTGCATTCAGTTTGTTGTTTATCATCATGACATGTTTTTCGTTTAAAAGGAGGGGTTGTTGTTAAATAGTTAAGTATAATTCCATGCTTACATATTTCTTCTTATTCAAAGTTTTAAAAATTCAAGAATTCTTCTCAGTAATTCTAGTTTAAAAACCAACATGATATCATTTGGCTTAGAAATTTGGAAATAATACTCCTTTGTTTGTGCTTCTCATTAGGTAGCTTGACTGTCATTAGTAATTAAATACATCTTTGTTTTAGTATCATTACTTCCTACAAAACAATTTAGTAAAGTTTATTTTGGATCTGAAATAAAAAGAAAATGTTTCAATTAAATAAAGTAGTGAACTTCGGTTAATCTGTTTGCTACCATATATTGTTTATTTTACATACACAAAAAAATGAATTAGAAATTACTCTCTATAGTGAAACAAAAATAGACTATCTCTAATTAGTATTATGATAATATATATATATATATATATTCATATAAATCTATATTAATAAAATAAGATAAAAATTTGTTTTAAAATAAGAAATGGAAATGGTTGTACTCTTTTTAAAAGGGAGCATTTATGTTTTTAGACTCAAAAAACAAAGGAAAAAAATAATAATTTAGTTAAGGGTCATGAAGATTTTTTATATAATATACATATACATATATATATATATATATATATATATATATATATATATATATATATATATATATATATAAAAATCTTCATGACCTTAACTAAATTATTATTATTTTCCTTTGTTTTTTTGAGTCTAAAAACATAAATGCTCCCTTTAAAAAGAGTACAACCATTTATGTTTTTAGACTCAAGAAACAAAGGAAAAAAATAATAATTTAGTTAAGGGTCATGAAGATTTTTTATATAATATACATATATATATTGCTTGTTGCCCAGACATTTGGCACCCCATCACAAAGGCCATTCAAATAGAATGGTTTGCCCAGTCTTCGTACCTTTGGGCTTTCTCTGCTATATGGCCATGAGTTATAAACCAATATATTTATAGGGAATTTTTTTTTAATATACTCATGCATCCGATAAAAATGTATCTTTTGATCCTGGTAAAATAAATAAAAACTTCAAAAATTTCCTGTATGGGCTTTTAAATAATAAAAATCTTATATATATGTAGAGGCATCCGATAAAATAAATTTCCAATTCTATATAAAATAAATATAATTTCGATAATCTTTTGAGTATGGGTTTTTAATAAAAAAAAATTCAATAAACCCCTATACCAAACCATAAGGCATTCTCGCTCTCATGGGCAAAGTGATCAATGCGGCCTCGTGCAAGTAAATAAATAAATATATATTTCTTTTAAGATTTGAGCAATAAAAAAGAGAAGGACAATTTAATCTTCATATTCTTCTCCGTAAAATAAATCACAGAGCTTCTTGGGTTGCCCTGGTTGTGGGTTTTCACCCAAAGAAAACAAAAAAATTGCATATATGCATAGTTTGATAAATATCCATATCCCTGCAAATAAAATAAAAAAAATCTTGTGTGTCCTGCCATGGATGGAATGAGAAGAAGCATGGCCTTGATACTTTTGCATGAGCTCTCCACAATCCTCCATACTTGCAAATAAAAAAAAAAGAACAAAACAAAACTCGAGAAAAAACCAAATGAACTTGGAGAATGGAGAGAAATAAAAATGAAACGAACTTAATTATTGAAAGATATGCCCTCATCTTATGATTTTAGGAAAAATTAATCTTGTTGTGGATATTGACTCAATCAAACGATGGCGATTTAATGTACAACACGACTTAAAGTTATATGGTTGCACCACTACATAAATTAATAATTGGTTAGTGGTTTATGTAGTTTGCTTATTCGTTGAGGGGTCTTAATGTTTAGATAATTAAGTGCTTTGATCACCTCAAGTAAATGTAATATTAATGAGTTAATTAAATTAAAAGGGTTTAATGTTATTTAATTGACTTAGTTTATAATTTGGGGAAATCCCTTAGCAGGATGATTAAATTAATTAAATTAAATTTAGTTATTTTCGGGTAAGTTAGCGTAATGGGTTGATTAAATTTAAATGGTTTAAATTTATATAATTAACTTAACCCATGTTGTGGGATTCACTTTGCGGACAATTAAAATAATCAAAATAATTAAAAATTATTTTAACCCGTGTTTTCGTCCTCGAGGGCATGGGTCCATTCCGAAGGCAAAGTGGGACCCATGACCGCCTTGGTGATTATTTGACTTCCCAAAACATTTGATCTCACCTCACCATCCCTTCCGTGCGATATGTTAATATCGCAAGTGGAGTATTTTCATACCATCGTTACGATAGTAATCATCTTGTTGGGTTTCGATTTGCACTGAATGAAACCACAAATCGGATAAGAAAGTCCCTCCTCTTTAATGGGAAAGGTTCCCTTATTGAAAGTAGGGGAAAAACCTATGTACAAATACACAATATTTCATCCAATGATGGTTTCCCGATATCTTGAAATGTCTTTTATGCCCGAAAGTTATCAATACATGAGGATAGAAGACTTGACAAGAGGAGGGAGGCGGAAGAAGACAATACTTTCAAGGAAAAGAGATGACAGAGAAAACCCTTATATGTATTGAGCAAATGAGATATAGAGTAGAACCATTCATGTTTATAACAGCACAATCCACGAGACTCAAAGTTCTTAAGATTGTATAAACTAGAACACAAAGTCTCTAAGCATGCAAGGATTAGATGATTCACATATCGAGCAAGAAGGAAATAGGAAACGAGAGGAAAAGGGGAAAACCTTGTATTGATTTCTTCGACTCAAAATTATAGTTTCGAATATCAAAATTCCATTCCCAACAACAACATGGAGAAGTCATTAAATAGTTTCAAAGAACGGTTACATCGGTTACAAAAATGATGAAAATTGATTCAAGAAACCAATGTCTGAGTTTCTCCAATGCCTCGGTCATTTCCATGTCTGGTAGCAAAACTAGACACATTGAATCGCAGCCATCCACCTTGCCTTTGCAAATTTTAAATTCAAACCATCCACATGGGAGATATTTAAACTGAAGCGGGCTCGAGGACGCCTTGACTTCCTATTCGGGCTTAATATTCAACTTTCTTCCTTTTCTTTGGTGGGGCCGTATATCTGACCCTGGACACGTTGCGAGCTGGCGCTCATTTGGAAACCGCCTCTTGATTTTTACCTTTGAAGTTGCACTAAGCTGACACGTGGAGGCTTCCGCCAGCCTTCTTTTATACTTAGCTGATTCGGGCTTATTTCCTGTTTGACTTATGTTGACCTCTAAACACGTGGAGAGCTGGTGCTGATTAGAGTTTTCGCTTTGGAAACACTTCCTGAAATTATGTCGAGTGGATGCGTGGCTCCTTCCGCCGGTCTTGGAATTTTCAACGCCAACTCGTCTCTCCATCGACTCGACCACGTGGTGAGCTAGAGCTCATTTGGAAACTAGACTTTTGGTTTCACTTCTGAAATCGTGTCGTTGAGGCACGTGGAGGCTTCCACCGACCCACTCATACTTAGTCAATTTAAATAACCGTCTCTATCCCTTTTGGACCTAGGACACATGGAGTACTAGTGCTCATTTGAGTTTCCACTTTGGATATACCTCCCGAAATTGTGCGAAGCCGACATGTGGCTCCTTCCATCGGTCTTAGACTTTTCAACGGCCAACTCTGTCCCTCCATTGACTTTGACCACGTGGCGAGCTGGCACTCATTTGGAGATTGGCCCTTTGGTTTCACTTCCGAAATTACACCATTGAGGCACGTGGAGGCCTCCGCCGACCCACTCATAATTAGTCAATTTTAACAATCGATGCTTTCTCTTTTGGACTTGGGACACATGGGGGACTGGCACAAGTTTGAGAACTACCCCAGCTTCGACCCTTGAAGTTATGCCGATGAGGCACGTGGCATCGTCCGCTAAACCTTCCATACTTAGCTGATTTGGGCTTGTTCTAGTCTTCATTTTGGACCTAGGACACGTGGAAATCTTGCGCTTATTTGAGGACTATCCCCTGGCCCTACCCTTGGAGTTGTGTGATTTAGATGCATGGAGGATTTCGTTATTGTTTAAAACATGGTCATGCTACATCCAATCAAAGATATCCATGTACTACCCATGGATGTTGAGGCAAACATTTACAAGGAGGATATGCCTGTCATTCCTGACTACAAGAAGAAATAAACAAAGAGGGAAAACTCCACCGTTACGCCTAAATTTCAAATTGTTCTCCATGGAATGGAAAATTGCAAACAATACTAGGCTTAACGCGATCCAATACTCCAAGGTACTGACTCAAAATTTGTGAAACTTGACTTCAAAAGAGGGGAATTTTGAGGGTGACAACAGCTGGCTCTTTCTGGGGATGACTTGATAGAGGAATGAGGCAAGATCAAGAACCATAGAAAAACTCGGGAAAATAGACCAGTGCCTTATCCATTGGGAAAAATAGAGTCAAAGGTAAAACCAATACAAGGCAACACACACAAGACAGAAAAGGAACAAAACAAACCAAAAGGGAAGACCCAAAAAAAAACACACCACACAACAAAGAACAAGAAAGGGAAACAAGCCAAAACCAAAACCAAATGCAATGTACAAAAGGACCGCCTAGTCACCTAGGACTTGAACAACGTATATGACTCGAGTGACAAAGCTAAGAAAAATAAGTACCTTTGTGGAACAACATGGTGAAAGTATGAGGCACCCGTGAATTGAAGATGAGCAGTTGGGCATACCAAAATATCATGGGAACACTGTGTGGCTTAAAAAGAAAAATTGAGGAAAGAATACCATCCAGATAATGATACTCCATACCAAAACATTTAGTCCTTGTGAAGAACTGAATATCTTCCTGAGGCTCCTCTTCTATGGATGAATAGTTCCATACAAAGACTTGTACGACCCTTGACTGCCTTCATACTAATTTCTACACATCACCAAACTCTGACAACTAGATCCATGAGAAAATCCAATCCCAATAGTGTCAACTCCCTATTTTGATGGAATGATGCTAGCATATGAATGAAGATTACAATTATCACCATGGCACATCTCATGAGAAACATAAACTTCCATTGAATTTTCCTTGTAACCATATTCAAGAGGAATTTGGAGAAAGGTACGAGATGGTTTACCATTAGGTTTAATCTTGACCATGCGTCTAAAAAACATACTTGTTAAATTAACAAAATCAACACCTGATTCTAGAAGACCATGTCTCTTAGGTACAAGTTGCATTGCTGATTTGTCTTCATGATTAGTAGGGAATTGAAATGTTGTTAGACTAAGTAAAGATTGATCAACAACATCATCCTCTTCCTTTTGTTTGCATTCTGAAGGGTGAGCTGAGACAGACTGTCATAGTTGTGAAGAAAAGATTCCAGGCATGGCTCTCCATTTTCTATTTGTTTCGAAGGACTGCAAAAAGGCTCATGTGTGCTCATCTCATCCATAGATATAACAGGGGAACTAGTGATCTCATTAATCTCTTTTCCTTCTGGGTACATGCACTTGCTCATCTTTGAGAGAACTTAAAACAAGAGAATGGTCCACAGTGATCTTCATCTCAGTGCATTGAAATTCTTCAATCATAGGAGAGAGAGGAATCTTGTCCATTTTGTTATGATGAACATCCACTTCCACCAACATACGAGCACTTCTTTCAAAACAAGAACATACAGTCTTGGCACATGACATATCTTCTAAAGACTCTATTTCAAGTTGAAAGAAATCCTCAAGTTGTTTGTCTTCTTCATTATTTGAAGAAATATTAAAATGACATGCATCAGGTGGAGCAACAAGAAGACATTCATTGGTGGAATTGAGATAATGCTGAGGAATGAATACCTGATGATGTGGAGAACCATCCTGAGCAGTTTCTAGAACTTGAATGTTGTCATATTTCTTACAAGGTGTCTCAATTCATTGACCGAGTGTTCTTCAACTTGTTTTACCTTCTCACATGCCTAGAGTTGCCTGCATCATCTTTGTACTTCTCCCATGAACTATATGGAATCAGAGGTTACAAAGAATGTTGGAAAAAACAATCTTAGACATATAGCCCCATAGAAGTTCTGTAGAAATTGAGCCTATTCTGGACTAACTAGAGCTTGAAAACTTTTAATAGGAGATCTCCATCATCATCCTCATCACTGTCACTATCACTCATTGGTGATGTGGGCCAAAAACTATTTTTCATTTTCCTTTGTTCCTGGAAAGGTTCCTAGATCAAGAAAATGAATGTGACAGATTTCATTCCCAAATGGTCTTTTTCACTTATATATCTTAGATTCGCCAGACCAAAAATGATCTTTAAGTTGTTCTTTTAGAAAGGGATCCATTTGAAACAAAATCCCTAACAGAGTCGCAAAATAATGTTGGGTTTCATATTTACACATGGAATGAAACCACAATCGGTGGATAAACAAGTCCCTCCTCTTTAATCAGAGAGGTTCCCTTATTGAAAGCAGGCAAAACCTATGTACAAATACACAATCTTTCATCTAATGGTAGTTTCTCGATATCTTGAAATGTGTTTTATGCCTGTAAAGTTATCATTACATGAGGATAAAAGACTTGAAGAGAGGAGGGAGGAAGAAGAAGAAGACAATACTTTTAGGGAAAAGAGATGACACGAGAAAACCCCTATATGTATTGAGCAAATGAGATATAGAGTAAAACCATTCATGTTTATAACAGAGCATACACAATCCACGACTCAAAGTTCTTGAGATTGTATAAACTAGAACACAAAGTTTCTAAGCATGCAAGGATTAGATGATTCACATATCAGAGCAAGAAGGAAAGAGGAAACAGAGGAAAAAGGGGAAAACCCTTGTATTGATTTCTTCAGACTCAAATTACAGTTTCAGAATATCAAAATTCCAACCCCAACAACAAAGCATGGAGAAGTTGTTAAATAGTTTCAAAGAATGGTTACATCGGTTACAAAAATGATGAAAACTGATTCAAGAAACCGATGTCTAAGTTTCTCCAATGCCTCGGCCATTTCCATGTCTGGCAGCAAAACCAGATGCATTGAATCACATCCATCCACCCTGCCTTTGCAAATTTTAAATTCGAACCGTTCACATGGAAGAGATTTAAACTGAAACGGGCCCGAGGATGCCTTGACTTTCTAGTCGGGCTTAATATTTGACTTTCTTCCTTTTGTTTAGCGAGGCCGTATATCTGACCCTGGACATGTGGCAAGCTAGTGCTCATTTGAAAACTCCCTCTAGATTTTTACCTTTGAAGCTACGCCAGGCTAACACATGGAGGCTTCCACCGGTTTTTTTATACTTAGCCAATTCAGACTATTTCCTATTTGACTTATGTTGACCCCTAGACACGTGGAGAGTTTGCGCTCATTTGAGTTTTTGCTTTGGAAACGCCTCCTGAAATTGTGTCAAGTGGACGTGTGGCTCCTTCCGTCTGTCTTGGAATTTTCAACAGCCAACTTTGTCTCTCCATTGACTCTGACCACGTGGCAAGTTGGTGCTCATTTGGAAACTAGCCTTTTGGTTTCACTTCTAAAATCACGCCGTTAAGGCGCATGGAGGATGCTACCAACCCATTCATACGTAGTCAATAGCTCTATCCCTTTTTGGACCTAGGACACGTGGAGGACTCGACGCTCATATGAGTTTCCACTTTGGATATGCCTCTTGAAATTATGCCAAGTTGACGCATGGCTCCTTCCACCGGTCTTGGACTTTTCAATGGCCAACTTTGTCTCTCCATTGACTTTGACCACGTGGTGAGTTGGTGCTCATTTGGAGATTGGCCCTTTGGTTTCACTTCTGAAATTACATCATTGAGGCACATGGAGGCCTCCACCGACCCGCTCATACTTAGTTAATTTTAACGATCGGCTCTTTCTCTTTTGGACCTAGGACACATGGAGGACTAGCGCAAGTTTGAGAACTACCCTTGGCTTTGACCCTTGAAGTTGCACCGATGAGGCACGTGGCGTTATCCACTAAACCTTCCATACTTAGCTGATTTGGGCTTGTTTTGTCTTCATTTTGGACCTGGGACACGTGGAAAACCTGTGCTTATTTGAGGATTGTCCCTTGGGTCCTACTCTTGGAGTTGCACCATTTGGACATGTGAGGCTTCCATTGTTTCTTAAAACCTATCCATGCCACATCTAATCAGAGATATCCACATACTACCTGTGGATGTTGAGGAAAACATTGATTAGGAGGATACGTTTGTCATTCCCAATCAAGGGAAGAAATAAACATAAGAGGGAAAACTCCACCGTTATGCCCGACTTTCAAATTTTTCTCCATGGAATGGAAAATTGCAAACAATACCAGGCTCGACGCGATCCAATACTCCAAGGTACCGACTCAAAATTTGTGAAACTTGACTTCAAAAGAGGGGAATTTCAAGGGTGACAACATGTCTACACATTAAAAAATAATCATAATCAGGCAATTGGAAAATATAGTGTTAATCCAACTTATTATTCCTCGCACCATTATTACGGAATTGTTTTAATGAATCGTAAATTGTTTAAAATCCTCCAAGTCACTTGTGATTATGGATTGGTTCCGCTTCGTCAGATTATTCCACAACTTAATCGCATGGCTTTCGTAATTAGTATTTTTTAACATTCATAAAACTATTTATTAAAAAAATTATCACCACTTTATTACCCTTCCCATATTCGGTCGATGTTTGGTCATCTTTTAATGTGTTTATGGACTTGCATCAAAGGTGCGTGTGACAGGAGGAGAGGATTGGGATGATGATTGGTGAAGTGATGAGAGTCAATGTTTGAGTTTGATTGATAAGAGGATGATAGAAGTGTTTCACCACATAGGAGTACCATATGACAAAATGATTTAAAAGGTAAAGGTAAGGTATGTGAGGAATACCTGGAGGTCATGAAGAGGTTATGCACCATTGTTAAAGACCAAGCCGATCGAGAGCACTCCTTTTTTTGGGAAGGACTACCTGAGAAGTAAAGCAAGACCACAAGATAGAATTAAAAGCATCGATTGGTGGATTGCCTAGTGAAAGCTAGATCCGAGAAGCGGGGTGCTTCCTCGAAGGTTATCAATCCACATTTTAAAACAAATTAATGTTGATAAATAACATGAAAAAGAGAATCCTACTATAGTTTTATAATTAGGTATCTCACACAAGCATAGTAATTCAAATCTAATCTAAATAGTGAATACAAGATTAAATTTAAAGAGGGTGGTGGGTATCAAGGTCTGCAGGTGAGGCAAGGGGTAGTATGGAGGCCTGGTGAAGTTATGGGAGGTTTTGAGGAGTTTTGGGTGGATGAGAGAGATTTCTTGTCTAGGGGAAAAGTATCGACATAGAGACCGATGATGGTTGGGAACCGATGTCGGTCACTAGTTTTAGCTGGGATCTTTTGGCTAACCGATCACGGTAGGGGGAAATTAGATACCAAGACAAGAAAGGATGTTGGTTTGGGCTCTTTGTGATTGAAAAGGGGATTTGGATCTCTTTGGTAAGGTATAGGGATTTAGGTGAAGGTACAATAGGGGTAAAAGGGGTGGTTAGAGGAACAGAGAGGTTCAGGTTGGTAGGGTATTGGGTAGATGGGTGACAGATGGTATTTGGGTGAGAAAGGAGTCGTACAACAAAAGACAATAAGAGATATAAGACCAAAGTTAAAAACTAACAACCTAGTTAAGATACTTATCCGAAGATCTGGAGATTAGAAATGGTGGTGGTTGATGGGTGCTCATAGGAGATATGGGACGAGGTCCAGTTCACGTAAAATGAAACCCGAGTACTTATCTATGCGAGTGGTTCGAGGTCATGGAGACCAGTAGGTTGGTCATTGGTGAAGGATGTAGATGCTCTAATGTTGAGTTGATCATCGGAATGGCAATCGAATGCCAAAGATGCGAATGACTAATGCCAATTATAAGAATGCCAACCAAAAGAAGAACCCGAGAAAAGAGTTGAAAATGCTTATTTAAAGGAACCAATGATGGTTCCTTGACCGGCGCCAGCAGAGGAATAACCGGCGTTGGTTAGGAGAAATAGTCAAATTTTCTCAAAATAGCATGTTTCTTCCCTTTTTGGCGTGGGTCAAGAATGGAAATGGGTTAAGAGTCTTTATTATCATTTAAACATGTGAGAAATTGATGGGAGAGGTAGTTGGCAATAATATCATGTTTAGAAGAAGTCTTAGTTAGTTAAGTGAAGTGATGACTCAATGTTAGGAGTGATGACCTAGTCTTAGGTGTTAAATGGCCTTGGAATGGGTCTAAGGTGAGGTGGAGAGGTGAGGTGGAGGGGTGAGGTGGTAATTAACCTAATATTGATAATTAGATTAATAAAAATGTGTGAAAGGGGTCATGGTAAGGGGGTATGTTAATTGAAAGGGGCTTAGAGGGTTGTGACCCAATTTTGGGTGTCTACATTTTCCCCTTTTTGTCATGTAGCTTGTACTAATAAGTGACGATGACAAAAACAAGAAGTAGGTTGCCCCAGATAAGGGTGGAGGTGATCCCCCTCAAACCAGAACTGATGTAGTGGAAGGTAGAATCGGTGATGGGTTTGATAAGGTGGTAGGTGATGAAAAATGGGGTAAGTGTAGGTGTAGGTGTAGGTGTAGGTAATGGGTGTGATAAGGTGGAGGCATTTAAACGCACACACGCATCTTAGAATGCAACAAGGCATAAGGTTGAAGAGCACACAAACTCTAACTTTTCAAAGTTCAATAGTTTATCCAAACAAGGGTGATGTGGTTCAAGTATCCAAGGTATAGGATGTGATCCTCGGGAAAGACAATGGTCTAGGTGTAGGAATGGGTATAAGTGTGTTCCAAAACACCAAAAGGTTTGGTCTAGTCGAGATAAACATCATGAAATAAGGCAAGAAAAGGTCGATAGGTGAAATAACATGGGTAGCATTATCACATGGTAGAGAGGGTAAGTTATTTCAATTTTCAAAGCAAGGGTATAGGTCGGTCGGTGAGGGTATAGAGATGAGGAAACGTGTGCCCCTAAGTATCCTTAGGGAGGTGGTGAGGTGGTGAGATTGTAGGTGAGTCTGTAGGGATGTTTTAGGGTTGTGGAAGAAGAAAAAGGCACCTCATGAAAAATATTTGGTCAAATGAGGCATTAGATTATTCACATGGCGATCGATGCCGATGCTTAGGGGAATGGATACCGGTAGTGTGATGGATGCCGGTCACCTAGGCATGACCTCGACCAAAATCGGTCACAAAAATTATGAGTTAAAATGAAAATTCCCCAAAAAGTGCTCATTTGAGCATTGGTTAATTTGGAAAATGATTGGTGGAGAGTATATTTGTGAAAAAATGACAGATAGGCCCAATAGAGTGATTTGGCGAGAGATGTATTGGTGAGAAGAGTTGATTTTGAGGTCCCTCTTGTAGCCACCTGAGTGAGTTTGATTGGTTAAGAGCTTGGAGAGTCATTTGACATGGCAGAGGTAGGAGAAGGCTCGGGGCAATCTAGTTTAGGCTCCACCCATCCCACCATGGAGGCACCGACAAGAAGAGGTAGGATTCAAGCTTGAATTTTGGTTTTTGTTGAAGAATAGGATAGGAAAAATGAAAAAAAAAGGAAATTTGATTGAAATGGGGGTGAAATTGGGTGTGGGAGGGTGGAATTAGTTTAATTAGGGGTCAAAATGAACTTTGGGGCAATTTGGGTGTGTTTGGGTGGGTAAAATAGGCATTTTTGTCAATTTTTTACATTGGGGGATGTGGGGTTTGGCCTTGGGGCCGAACCAGTAACCGACATTGTCGGTTATTGGCGGCAAAGATCGATGAGTGAACCGGTAATCGCTAGTGATGGGGGTTGGCATCGATAGGGTGATTGATGTTGGTTGCTCAAGGAATGGTTAAGTTTTAAGAAAATGGTGTTTTGGGATGTCAAAGGTATGTTTAAGTTAGATGGGTGTCAAAGCTAGGTCTAAGGTAGGTGTAGGCTGGGTAAGGTGTTTGAAGGACATTAAGGGGAGGTTTTAGGTGAATGATGATGTAATAGGATGAGTTCGGGAGGGATGGGGAAGGGTAGGTCAAATAGGTGAAATAGTGGGAAAATATTAATTCTGGGAGGTAGGTTAGGTAAAGGTGGATGGTCTAGGTAAGGCAGGGTAGAAAATAGGCTAAGTCGAGTGTTGAATAGAAATTTGAAATGGCAAATGATTAATGTGTGTAAATGTGGATGATGTAAGCTAGGTAACATGATGACTATGAGGGACCAACTACCACCTCTTTTAGTACATATGAGACCCACTATTTCATATGAGTGAGGAGTGGGAGCACATGTGGGCAGTTGGGCTAGGCATGGTGAGGAGATATACATGGAAATTTCTTAAGATCACAACATGATGGTAGCCCTCATCAATAGATGAGACCCAGTTATCTACACACCTTTCATCTATTGATGAGAGAGATGACCATCACATTAGAGGATGTATATAGGATTATGTGATTTCTTGATCATTGGGGAGCCACTATATCAGGTGTCATCTTCAAATGTAGTGGGGTCATATGGTTATGGTGTTTGGGTTGGCCATGGAAGAGCTGACATCTCACATTGTGAGTATCGCTATGGTGAGATGTACATGGCGCATCCACAGAGACTCATCTATTAGTGTTGATGATGGTTGGTGTCAATTGTTTTTCCCTTCTAGAATCAGAGGGTGGGAGGTTTCCATGGCCTTGATGGGATTCCTAGAGGACATGGTGTTTGACAGGGTTTGTTTTGCATGGGCACCAACGTACTTGGTTAGTTATACAGGAGTTATGGGCTTATAGGAGGATACGGTGATACGGTCTTTGTTATACCTATCTGTTACACTATTGGGCATATGAGCACATTATGTGCCTTCATCCGCTTGGTCTACCATGACAGGGGTGGGAGGTGGGTGTATACATGGTAGGATATAGGTGGTGGCTATAGATTGGAGAACAGGCAAGGGTGGATGGGGTGACTCAGGATATAACATATTATCAAAGGGTACTGGATAGCTTATCACCGGTAGAGATTATATGGAGGCCATACCTCACATATCCAGAGTTCACAGGCATGGAGGAGGAGCTAGAGGGTCTACAAATTCTGAGATGGATCTAGGGGCATAGGCCATGGGAGCACGATTTCGCATACCCATAGATTGGTTCGAGATGATGGTTCAGGCTTACACCAGAAGGTGTGCCCCAGCCATTCCCAGAGTATTGTCGAGATGATGTGCGAGATTCACTACCTCTTCCATAGTCAAGCCACCAATAGGAGTAGAGGAGCATGTAACGGATGAGACTATAGATGATGATGGGTGCACGGTAGGTATAGTAAGTGGTGGAGATAAAGCACATAGTTCAGTAAAAGACCTAAATGCCTAGGAAAGCTCAATTCAGCCATTGTTATCATGAGAGAGACAAGTTACGGGTACAAGTTACAAGATTACAGGCCCATGTGACTATTTTACAAGCACAAGTGGCCACATTACAAACAAAATTAGCATCGCACAAGCATAGGTCGGTGATGGGGATAGGTTACATGATGACCGCAGCCCAGTGTGATTGTTGTACTTTACGTGGCACATGTGGCCACATGTGCGATACACATTAGAGTAATAAGCAAGCACAGTACACATGCAGTGCCAATGCCAAGGGACACGTGATTACCCCTCCTTCACCTTGAGGGCACATGATGGGACACATATACAAGGGATAAGGTCCATCTTCATAGGTATGGGTACTAGGACAGAGTCCATGGACTTAGGTATAGGACAAGGACCACTACCACTGGGACAAGGTCCATAGATAGGTAGTAGAGCGATGCCACCACCACAAGTGATATCGATGGACCGATACAGAGAGGTTGTGGCTGAGGCTAGATATTATGAGGATCAGATTGTAGAGCTTGGTCTCCCTATTGTTAGTTATGCTACCTACAGAGCTTAAGTGGAAGTAACCGGTCTAGGTCCACTCATGGACCCATAATGTCGAGTAGTTTAGGGAGCCACCATACTCATGGGTAGGGCTAGTAGGAGGTGACCAGTGTATAGAGATAGAGGCTAGGTGAGGGGACATGAGAGAGTGGTAGAGGCATTGGGCCCTCCCAGGAGGATGATGAGATGATGGAGATTATTTTTTTATTTTTGATTTATGACTTATATATACCAGCCTACACGCTAAAGAGGTGAGTTATATATGAGAGTTTTTGAGAGACTTATTTATATATGTGTATACAATGTATTGACACACAGAAACTTTCCAATATATAGATGATGATATTTATATTTGTTGTGTTTGGTTTCATTTCCATTGTATTGTTATCATGGAAATTAGATGTGGGTATGATTGATGATGTTGTGTTTTGGTTTCATTTCCATTGTATTGTTATTATGGAAATTAGATGTATAGACATGGTGATGATGTATGGTTTGGTTGGTTTTAATTTCCAATGTATTGATATTATGGAAACTAGATGTAGGCATGGTTGTTGTATGGTTGGTTTGGGTTTAATTTCCAATGTATTTATATTATGGAAACTAGATGTAGGCATGGTTGTTGTTTGGGTTGGGTTTGATTTAGGTTTAATTTCCAATGTATTGATATTATGGAAATTAGATGTAGGCATGGTTGTTGTATGGTTTGGGTTTTGTTTACATTTCCAATATATTTATGTTATGGAAATTAGATGTAGGCATGGTTGATGATGTTTTGGTTTGGTTTGGTTTAAATTTCCAATGTATTGATATGATGGATACTAGTTATGGGGTGGGGGTGTGGATAGGTAAGATAGGAAAATTCAGTAGAGATCACATATGAGGGTAAAATAATGGCCGAGCTAACCTCAAAGACCCCATGCCTTCGACCCTTATGCAAAAGGGGCCTCAGGTCGATGTAGTTCTCCCATAAGATAGGGAAGAATAAGATGGTGGTAGGTAAGTTGGGTAAGATTGGGTAAGGTAGATTGGGTAAGATAGATCAGGGCAAGTAAGGGGGAAAATTGGGTAAGGTAGAGTGTGGTAATGTAGATTGGGTAATAGTGGGTAAGATAGATAAAGGGAAGGTAAGTTGGGTAAGATTGATTGGGGAAGCTAAGATGGGTAAGATTGGGTAAGGTAGAGTGTGGTAAGGTAGATTGGGTAAGATAATGTAGTGAGGAGGTAAGTTACATAAGATTGGGTAAGGTAGAGTGTGGTAAGGTAAGGTGGGTAATATGTCATTTGATTTAATGTCCAAGGTATGATGGTATTATGGGAACTAGATGATGGGTATATGTGTAGGTGAGACAAGAATAGAACCAAGATATCTAATGTTGATGGTCTCATCCTGTTGAAGAAGCAACAAGCAAACAAAGGTGAACCAAAAGAATCAAAATGCTCCATAGTTTATAAGGACCATAACAGCCATACCATACAATAGGCTTATGAACATAAAACATTACATGATGATTGATAGGTCTATGGTTGAAAGAAGTTGCATGATCACAAAGTGTCGCATGAGTGCCATGTCCCTTGAGTAGATAGGAGAAAATAAAAGAGGGTAGGGTGGAGTGGTGTGTTTAGCATAACCTTGATATGGGACAAAGATGCCCCTTCTCGCAAGACACCCAAAACCAAAGAAAGGCAAATCCATGACCAAAATTTTGTACTTTTCTTGATTTTTTGCTTCTTTTTTGTTTTTCTTTTTGCATTCATAAACTGATCGATGCTGGAATTCTATATTGGGATGAATATTTAGAGTCTCCTTGAGGTCTTCATGAAGCTAATCGATGTAGGAAGCTCCAAGGTAATTATTGTTTGAATAAATACATATTAGTACAGCATGTGGCTACCCTTTTATAGATGTCCTTCGAGGGAGCAATCTACTTATAGCAGCAATAGAGAGACATGGATGTTCATTTGAGGGAAGCATCTATTTTTGAGAATTTTAACTCAAGGAGTAGAATTTTTAGTATCCCAAAAAATTTAGATTATTTTGGACTTATAGTCATGGACAAGACTATAAAGGAGTATAGGCCTCTTTTATGAAGGAAAAACCATAACACGATAAAAGGTTAGCTATGAAAGAGGGGTTTCAAGTGATGAACGACCATGGGATTCCATCCTAAAAAGGATGAAAAGTATCCATGAGAATCATGCCATGAGTAGAGTTATGGTACTCATATTCAAGATAAGGCTGAATGGTGATGGATAATCACACAATTCTATTTGAGTCATTTGTCCTTAAAAGAGGTAGGTGGAAGGAGAGGTTCGCTCAAGGGACAAGCATATATGAGACATAAAGTGATGTAGTACTTTATTCAATAATATAACGGTCGAAGATGCAAGGCATTAAGGGGCTCAGGTTTGGGTTTACCCTCAAGAGAAGATAAATGATAAGTTCTTGATCCATAGGTATGGGTGATAATATAAGGTCCAAGCCAATTAGGAGAAAACTTGCCTCGTTTACTTTTCTCCATTTTGGTTACATGTTGATTTTCCTTCAGACAAGATCATTGATCTTGAATGTTTGTTCTCAAATGTGTTTTTCATAGGCACGCTTAATGCACTTTTGGTAGATTTGGAGGTGGTCTAGAGCATTTAAATGGCGTTCTTCTAGTAGCTCAAGTTGTGCCAAACATTCTTGGCGAAAAGCATCATCAGAGAGGATATATTTAAGAGATATATAGAGAGATGGAATTTGGACTTCAAGAGGTAGGATGGCCTCTGTACCATAGACCAAAGAGAAAGGTGTGGCATTGGTAGAGGTGTAAATGCTGGTACGATAAGCCCATAAGGTGAAAGGAATGTGTGTGTGCCAATCCTTACCGTGAGTCATCAACCACTTTCATAAGAATTTTGTTGAGAGTTTTATTAGAAGATTTGGCTTGACCATTTGCTTGTGGGTAATATGGTGAAGAGAAAATAAGTTTAATACCAAATTTGTCACACAATTGGTGTAGGGTTTTGTTTTTGAATTATTTTCCATTATCAACGATGAGGTGATGAGGAACACCAAAGTGACAAATGATATGGTGGTTGATAAATTTGACTATTTTCTTGGCTTTGGTAGAAATGAGAGGGATGGATTCCACCCATTTAGTGTAATATTCAGTAGTCGTGATGATTTTACAAGGAATTTGGGTTAAGCTCCCCAATGAGATCCAAACCCCACTGAGAAAAGGGCTAAAAGTCTCTAACGACTTGTAAGGTGTGACTAGGAGTATGATGAAGGTTAGCATGTTGTTGACACTTCACACAATGTTTAACATAGTCACAACAATCTTGGTTAAGGGTTGGATAGTAATAGCCAAGTCGAAGGATACGCTTTGCAACAATGAGGCCACTAAAATGTCCCCCACAAATCCCATCATGAATTTCTTTGATGGTGTATGGGATTTTAGAACTAGTGAGGCACCACAGGAGGATACCGTCAAATCCACATTTGTAGAGAAGACCTCCCATGATGACATAATGAGAGACACTTTTTAGGAATGTTCATCGTCCATTACAAGTGAGACCCAAAGGTAGGATTGAAAGCCAGAGGTAGTCAATGAACTAGTTATACAAAATGTCACGTGGGTCAATATCAGTGCTACTAAAAAAATTAACGTCAAGGATAATATAAAAAGACGACTACAACTATCAGATTGTAAACAAATATTTTGCAGTCCGAAGGTGAGGCAAGTATTTGAGAAGTAAGACAAGCCATGGTATCTATGAATTTGTTAGTGGATCGCGGAGTGGTTTGAATGAGGTAGTGATCAAACATGGTCAAAAGTAGGTGGACATGATGTTTATACTTTTGAATCTCATCATTATGAAACTGGTATGAACCATTGATTTGGTTCACAACCAGTTGAGAGTCACCAAAGATGTTAATGGATTTAACATCTAGGGCAATGGTAGTTTGAAGACCTAACACAAGAGCTTCATACTCAGCTATGTTATTTGTGTAGTTGAAGTCTAGTTTAAAGGATAGTGGCATAGGCTCACCATCAAGAGGAATGAGGATGACCCTCGCACCTCCCGTGGTGAAATTTGGATCCGTCAAAGAATAATTTCATTTGATAAACAATATCATCAGTGGAGAGGGTGGCGATAGATTCGTCTAGGAAAATCAAATTTTGAGGATTGATTCCTAGGAAGAGGAGTATTTACAAGTTGATCCATGATGGTTTGTCCTTTAACATAATTTGATGAATAAACTCCAACTCCAAGTCTTCAAGAAGCATAATCCAATGAGCGGTGTGTTGGTGTTGGTAAGGTTTGGAGTACATGTAATAAAGACGGTCGAGATTGGAAGGTTTATCATTTTCTAAAAGGGTGATTTAGGCCTTCTTAAGAGGAGGCTTCTTAGAAAATCCAAGACCACAATGGTCATTGTGTTTCCTAGTTGTGCATGGTACGATGATGTGACGACCTTGTTCATATGACCAAATCCGAAGCCTTTCCTAGTGCAACGGTGAAGGAAAGTAAGTGTGAAGTTGTGTTTGGTGAGGTAGGAGAAGTTGAATGAGAAAGGTCTAGTTTGGAAAGAAGGTTCAATAGAATAATAGGAAGTTTCAAGTCCCCCATAGGTTAGGTTGGTGTAAAGGTGGGGAGGGTCGTATGGTATTACCTCTCCTATACGATGATCATAACACGGGTGTTGGTGTAGTTTTCCATACTCTTGAGGAGTAAGGAATGTGTCAATGCTAAGGAGGTGATATTATCTAAGTGAAAGGCATTGAAAAACACCTACCAAGGGGTCTATGGTTGTTGTTTAGGTAGCAGGTATAGATGAGCTATCTCGCACTCCGAGAAGATGGGTTATCGTAAAGGGTGAAATAGAGGATTGGTAGGTGGGCTAGATGAGGAAAGTGAAGTGGTTGAAGTGGTAGATGTGGTAGATTCCTTAACTAGGATTAGAACATCATTTGGATGGTAAATCATATTACAGGTTTTGAAGGGGGAGGGATTTTCCTGAATGGTGTAAGGTTCCCCTTCATATTCAAATTTGAGGCAACGGTGAAGGGTGGATGGTACATAAGCCATGACATGAATCCAAGGATGGCATAGCAACATGTTATATTGTAACTCTCCTTTGATAACGTAGAAGAGTTTGGGAATAGTTTGGGGACCCACGCGGATGTGGAGGAAAATGGTGCCAAGGGTAGTGGTCATGGCATCATTAAAATATCAAGCATGATGGGGTTGCTAGACATATAATTAAATGGTATGCCTATTTGTTCGTAGGCATGAGAAGAAATGATGTTGATACTAGCACCCCATCAATCATAACACGTTTAACATGAATATCATTAATGTAAGCAGAGATGAAAAGAGTGGGATCAGATCATCAAGTTGTGAAGGGGAAATCTCTGATTTAGAGAAATTAATGGAAGCAATCTGATGAGGGGTAATGAGGGCAGTGATAGGTGAAGTGTTATTGGGTGGAACCTCAATGGATCAGGGACCTCAATGAGGGCCTGACGATGAGAATCATAAGTTTGAATCAAGTCATATAAATACATCTTCAATGGGACTGGTGAAGTTTTTTGATCATTGAACGATGTGTAACCCCAGAAGAAGTAGGTGGTGTCGACCCAAGGATGGTTATCTTGGGGGAGGTGCAAGTGAAATGGTAGGTGAAGGTGAACTAGAAGGGTTACCAAATTTTTCCTTTCCTTTGTCTTTCACGTGTTGTGACCAAGTGGCTACACGCACCATGTTAATTTCAAAGATAGGAGGAAAATAAGGTTGTTTAGGCTTACCTTTATCCCTAGGTGGATGTGAAGGTAAAGGTTAGTAGAATGGGTTTGGGGCTAGGTTGTGTGGCGACGGAAAAGAAAGAATGGAATCCTCCTCCAATAGATCATCTTCTTCAAAGAGACCATCAAAATCAAAAAGTTGAAGGAGAATGTTTTTAAGGGCCTTACAACTCTCGACATCATTCCCTAGTGAGTGATGATAAGCAAAAATTTTTGTGTCATCAAACCCTACTGGTTTAGGTTTGAGAGGATTGTAAGGCTTGATAGGCGTAGTGATATTGTCTCTAACAACCGAGTAAGGATGTTAGAGCAGGATCCTGCCAAAGGATCACAATGAGAGGTCAAGGTTGTCTTGGGTGAAGGGGTAGGTGACCTTTGTGAGGAGGGCGAGGCAAGAGATCGCGTTGGTGTAACTAATTTTTGTAGGTACTTTGAAGGTTTGGGTTTAGGTTACACCTTCTTGGGTAAAGGCGGAGGAACAACGTGGTAGGGCAAAGGAGACTCAAAAGGTGTAGGTATCTGAGTAAGCCAAGGTGAAAGTGTGGGTGTTTGCAAGAGTGAGGGTAAAGGTAGTGAAGAAGGTGTGGGCATAACAGGAGGTGAAGGAAAGGGTATAGGTTGTCGCACTTTGGGTTTGCCTTGGTAAAGAGGTAGGTTAACCAAGGTTGAAGGATGTGGGCCCAATATCAACGACAAAGGTGAAGGTGAGTGAGAAGGTGTGGGGGATACCAGGGGTATGAGCCCTAAGAGGTTGGGTCTTCCTTTTAGGTGCTAGAGTAATTTTTGTGATTGGTGGTGAAGAAGTCAAGAGTCTAACTTCACATGGGGGTGCAATGTGAGACTTGGCACTCGGTAAAACCCCTAAGGTGGTAGTAGGTTTTTGAATAGGTGGAGGCCTTAGTGGAGGGGTGTTGATGAAAAAGGGCAAATACCACCGGTTCAGTGTAATAGCCTTAGTCATTTTGAAGATCTTTGGATATATGGTCGAGGTATCAAGGGAGGACATCTACATTTGTGTGGAAATGGGGATTCTAAGGCATCCCCAGAGGGTAGTGTAATCGACGTACTCCAAGCAATCAACCAAACAAGAGAATGGTTTTGGAGTAGATGAAGAGGACAATGACTTGGTGTTAAATCCCATGAAGATCTCTGAGGCCCGCGAGATAGGGAAGGTCTTAGCCTCTGACTCAGTGGGTAAGAGTGAGGTAAGAAGAGTGATGGGATATTTGAAGACCTTCAAAGAGGTATCACCAATAGGAAGAGTAGATAAAATTGGCTCCTTTATGGGTTGAGGAGAAGGCAAAGTGGGTAATGTAGACTCCTCTACAGGTAGAGAGGATGATAAGGTGGGTTCCTCTATGGGTAGAAGAATAGGTAAGGTGGGTTCCTCTATGGGTAAAGGAACAAGTAAGGTGGGTTCCTCTATGGGTAAAGGAACAGGTGAGGTGGGTTCCTCTATGGGTAAAGGAATAGGTGAGGTGGGCTCCTCTATGGGTAAAGGAACAGTGAGGTGGGCTCCTCTATGGGTAGAGGAGTTTGTGTAAATATTTCCTCAATAGATGTTATAGGAGGAGATTGGATAGAAGGATTAGATGATGTATTAAAGACTGCATGAACCACATGTACATTGGTTTCTTCTTTAGATGTCTCGCCAATGTGAGTTGATGAAGGGGCATGGTTAGGAAAAGGTTTTCTAAAAACATCCAAGTTTGCATTAGCATGCGCGTTAGGGTTGTCAAGGACGAGATCACCATTGTCTAACATTCCTTACACAATGTTTTTAAAGGTTTTGTAATTTGCATCACTATGTCCTCTTACACGGTGGTAATTACAGAATTCATTTTATTTATACCAATCCGGTGTAGGGTGAGAAGGATCAAACCAAGATGTGGTTTGATGGGAGGAAGAGTGATGGCTCCAAATTTTAAAAAAATTTCCAATGTGGAAGAATAAGGCTCCCAATGGGAGTGTAACTCTTTTGTTCATACCGATATTGAAAATTTTACATCAATGAGAGATTATAAGGAGGTTTAGGTTGATTGGCTAGATGAGAAGGGATGGCTTTTAGAATTAACGTGTTAGCATATCCTTTTGGCTTGGGATGGTTGTTGGGTGGTTTGGAAGAAGACTCATTTGATTTGAAGGCAGATTTTTTGTTACGTAGTTTTAGTTTGTCTTCTTTGAGGGCACGGATCTCAAGCTTCCTAGCCATGGTAAAATCCTCGTCAACCGTAAAAACATTGATTAGGCTTTACCACCATGCGAAGAAGTCAACAATAGAATCGTCGTCATATCGACGAATAGAATAAATCTATGATAGTGATGCACGAGCATCAAGTAGTTGTAATGGGAATTTTCCATGTTTTGGATTGAAGATGGGTTAGTATTAGGAATGGTTGTGTTATTTCCCTCCAAATGTTGTAGTTCACATATTCAAATAAGTCAAAAGTTGTATGTAGCTTATGAATAAGGTCTATTTTTGCATGTGAAGGCCAAAAATATGTAAATAAGGTTTGGAGATCTTATCTTCATGTGGAACCAAGTTTGGTATGTGATATTTATAATTGTTAAGGTATTTACTTAGTCAAGAAGTTGTTAAGCTATCTAGGAAGTGGTTGAGTAAAGATAGGATTATCTTGTTTTGATATGCCAAAGTTGGATTTTGGCCTTATATATGTAATTTCTCATGAATAATCGAGGTATCAAGTGTGGATAAACATGAATAAATGAGTTTTTAAGGTTTAAAGGCAATCTTATGCATGTTCTTATGTTTTGTTCATTGCTCCCTATGTATCTTAGCAAGAATTATGTACAGACCGTGAGCTAGGAGTCGACAAATAAAGTTTTTGAGCCAAGAAGATAACTATAACCTATGGATGAGTTGAAGGAAATCATTCCAATCCCAAAACAATTTATTTGAGATCTTGAAACATCTCGTAAAAGCTCAGAGACTAGGATTTTCCTCGCTTCCCTCAACTAGGCTTCTTGGATCTCACAACCTGTACGGTGGAATTTTCTAAATTTTTGAAATCTTCATGATCTTGAGGTCGTCTACCATTTTCTAAGAGTGCAGATCCCAATTTTACTGGTAAGGGTGTTTTCCATTAGATCTCTACAAACTAGGCTTAATAAGCTTTTTTTTCCTGCTATAGTGATCTTTTATGGTGTGTTAGGGTTAGTAAAGAGTCAATATAGTTGTGGTAGTTGTATAATGGTCCATTAAACCTAGTTGTATGAGTTATAAGTTTGGAGTCATCTCGTAACCTTCAGAACTTGTTTATAGCCTTCCAAAAGACCTAATTAGGTCTATAGTAGTTCTAAAAGTGGTATTCTTTACAAAACAAACCTACCTGCACTCCACAAATGTTTTGTAATTCCATAATGGGCTTTAGGATCCATGATTGGATTTTTCTTATTTGGGGGTATGGAGAATTTATTCCTAAAGTTCAAGATTGATAGGGCTACAAGCCACTAGCTTGGTTCATGAAGGAAGTAGGGCCTTATGGCCAAATGCAGCTAGTCTGACCATTGTGGATCATCATCTTAGGAGAGTGTAGAGTTTTTAAGTGTGTGTACTGGTGCTAAAATGTGTGTAAACTATTTTGTTGTGTCTTAACTAATTTAAGCCTTTATGTCTTAGTATTCACAAGCATAGGAGGGTGTGTGTTGGTTGATCAACCAAGGTGACATCATCAAGATAAAGGATGATCAGAGAAGCTAGAAGAGAGTGTAGCTACATCCACACCAAATAGAGACCTTTTTAGAAATGTTTATCAAAAAGTGATCAAGAAATTTTTGTGCCAATTGATTAAAGGAAAATATCAAGTGCTTGGGCAAAGCACTATACCAGTCTAAGGTGGGTCCTAACAAGGACATGGGAAAGGTATGAAGGAGCAAGGCATCATCATGGTCTATTAGGTAACAAGCATGTCTAAATGAATGCAAGTGTTGTTGTGGGTCCTCCTTACTATTGAAGTGGTTAAATTTAGGTAGCTCTCATTGTGTGGATATGGATGAATAGGTATAGAGGTATGGATGGGTTCATTACAAATCTCATCATATGTTAAGATGTTATAGGACCCAAAAACTGAGGCCTCAAGCATCTACATTTTATCCATCATCATTTTAATGAGATCTGCATATGGGATTTGATTGAGGGAGACCCCTAAGGTATAAGGGGCTTGATAATATGAATGGGTCGTAAAAGGCATACCAATATGTGGTGGTTTCGAGTACGTGAATTGAGACATAGGTATGTAGGAAGTAGTGGACGAGGAGGGCATATACCCCGAATATGCAATTGAGGTGATGGGTTGTGTTTGAGGTAAGGTGGAAGTAGGAGGGGCTTGTGGAAAGATCCTCGGTGATGGGTGGAAGAGTTTGGGGAATAGAGACCACCAAATTCTAAAATGGAGTGGAAGAGGTCAATGTAACTAGTGGTTGTGTAGGAATAGGCACATAAGGCACTAATGATGATATGATAGGGAAGTGGATATGGGTACTGCAGATGTCGGTATGAGAGAAGATGTCAAGGATGTAGAGGTTACATGAGAAGTAGGTTGTTACGAAACGAGAGTAGCAACGCTAGAGTAGTTTGGGTGGCCACATTAGCATTCCTTGATATGGCAGAGATGGTAGAAATGGTGGGCATGAAAGTGGGCATTCCATAAATGGGCTGACCTAATGAGTCGTAGGTGGAAGAAGTAGAAAGGTAATGTTGCAAGGCCTTGGTGTTATAATCAAGGAATCTAGTGAATTCCTCATCACCTAAAGGTACATTTGTATGAAAATCAGTGATCCATATGAGACAAAATGGAAGGCAGTTAAGGGCTAGAAGGAAAATTTATGGAAATCTTGTGCTTATTGGCGAGTCCAAACCATATAGAAGGATGGAAAACATGTACTCTGGGCTCTGTAAAATGACAAACTCATAAACAAATTTTTGAAAGAATTTGGTAGGTGAAAATAGGTTACTATTTTTGATAGAAATTCAAAAACACAGAGACCAATACCGATCAGTGAACCAGCCTCGAGCTAGATGAAAGGATTGATATCAATTTCGAACCGATGCTAGTAAGAAGGTAATCGATGCCGGTTATTGTGAAAATGAAGAAATTTGAAATTTATGAGTTAGATTTGGTCAAAAGAAGCCAAGAAAGAGGTTGTGTATAGAAAATCTAATCTAACACACTCAGAGAACCATAATTAATTGTTGTGATGATTGAGTGTGAAAAATAAAGAAAAGTGATGAAGTATGAACTCACACCTCAAATAGCAAAAGACAAGAAAAGAAAATAAAAAATCCACAAGAAAAATCTAACAAACATGTTATCCTAGGAATAAGATTTTAGTTTTTGATGGATTAAGCCTTAGGACTAATCATGAATATATAGAAAGGAGTGGATATAAGGTACCTAGAAGCCAACTATGGATGGTTTCAGGAATATAAGGAACCCAAGTCCAAGCTCGATATGACAATCCATCTAGAACACCGGTCGGGGCCCACTATCAACAGTGTTTAAATCCTTGATAGCTTCTTCCTGGGATTTGGGGAATGTTTAAGAAATGTGTTGTTTGTTTGAGTGATTTAGAAAAGTGTGTGCAAAAGTGGACTACGCTTAATTACCCAATCATCAACTCGATCATGACCTCTATTATATTTGATTGCTAATTAGACTATGTGAGCTAAATGCAAGAATACATAGGATGTAATGTAACAATTTTAAACCCAAATCGAAATATTGATATTGGATGAGAGCAATAGTGAATAGGAATAGAGTATGACTTTCACTAATGCAAGCAAGAAATAAGAAAGAATAATTTATTCCTTCATTGTGAGTATGCTTCCAAAATTTGGCATCTTGTTTTTGCAAAATTTAATCAGAGATGGATTTTTCCCCTTACCTGTCTTCAGGCCTGGGAACAATGGGACACTCCATATAAGCATTGTGTGGTGAAAACATTGTGGCAACTTGTTTTACCCCACACTATGTGGAGAGTTTGGAAGGCTCGTAATGATGGCATTTTTAGAAACACTAGAAAGGCATATAACAAGGTCTACAAGGAAATTATCATTACTGTGCAGGATAATTTTGCTAGATTTAAACCTCCTAAAAATAGACTTTACCCTGAGAAGGAAGAATACATCCTGACTGATTGGAATATTGACACTGCCTTCAGAAAGAATAACAATGGTATGGATAGAAACACCATCCGATGGATTAATCCTCCCACTAACTGGTACAATTTAAATTTTGATGGGGCCTCAAAAGGCAATCCGGGAGACTCTGGAGGTGGAGGAGTCATCAGAGATCAAAAAGGTTGTTTTGTTGCTACTTTTTCTGGGAGAATGGGCAGAAAACTAACCATTACTCTGAAGCCCTGGAGGCTCTTTGGGGTATAAGACTTACCAGAGATTGTAATATTCTGAATATTATAATTGAGGGTGATTCTCTGAATATCATCAATCTCTTAAACAAAAAGCAACACCCCAGCTGGTCAATTAGAGATTTCATTGGTGAAGCTATTGATATATGCAAGAGCTTTGAAAATGTTAAAATCACCCACACCTATCGGGAAGGAAATAGGGTCGTAGATAGTTTGGCAAACCTTGGTGTTACTAATACTTTTCAAACTTGGCTTAGGGGGGACGTTCTGCCCACTCAAATCAATAAAGCCATAATCAATGATCTACATGGCTGAGAAAATCAACACTAACGGCTGTAATGTGGATGCTAATGTGTGGATCCTCAAGTACATAAAGATGACATCACATAAGATATGTATGATTGATGCGATATGTGTGAACTAGACTGTCATCATTTCTTGGCATAGAAAGAAAGCCAAGGAGTGGGACACTAATTACAAGTATGGTATAATAATTAAATTTGCTTTCACGGGAGGGAAAGATTCAAAAACCAAAAACAAAGTTTAGCCTACCCCGCATAGTGCTAACATTTTTACCATTGAGAACAGGAACAGAAACAGTGGTAAAATGGGGGTCCACCATGCAAAACTGAACCCACCCACAATCTGGCATGGAAAGAGGATGTGATGCTTTGGAACTACCTTCAAATAGGGGGTCTGTCAAATTTAATTGAAAGGATTCAGGGGTTTGATCAAGATATTTCTATTAGATTCACCCAGGGATGGAAGAATCGGGTTGTCAAATACAACAACATGGAGATTGAGATCACGGAGGAGCTCATTGCCCAGATCATGGGGCTCAGTCTTGATGGCAAAAAATTCTTCAATAAGAAGGTAGACATGGAGGTGGAGACTAAGAAATTCCTGGACGATGGAGAGAATCTTGAATTTGTGACTACTGGCATCAAGGTGGCATTGATTCCTGAGCCTTTTGCTGAGCTAGCTAGGATGGTTGTTAGGTATGTAACTCTTGAAGGAAGATTTGTGACTTTACCTCAAAAACATTTGATATTTCTTAACCACTTTCGTAGAAATATTATCATCAGCTTCCCTCACTACTTGATAAACTCACTGGAGAAATCAATTAGGGAAGTTCAGAGCCATTCTAGGGTTGTCCCTCTGCATCAAGGGCTAATCCTGCTGATCCATTGCCATTGTTTAAACTACCCCGCATGAATCCTACCCCACCCTCTTCCTCCATACCTCCACCTGCTCACACCGCCTCCACTCCCCCTACTGGAAAGGAAGATTGAAGTTGCTGCTTCTAGCAAGAAAAGAAAGAGCATAAAAACTAAAATCCCTACTTCTCAACGGGTCCTAAGAAGTCACAAAGACCTTGAGCTTGCTGAGAACCTCCTACATATCAGCCAACCGATGGAGGAACCCAAGGAGGAGGACTTGATGGGCAGAGTGGACAGGATGGAAAAGGAAATACAAGAACTCAAAGGGACTATAAAAAATATGGAAAAAGCTAAGGGAAAAGGAATACTTCAAAGTGATGATGAGGAGGGGGTTATTGCTGAAGTTTTCAAGAAGTTACAGTCTTTGGATGGCAGAATGGGAAATGCAAAAATTCGCAATGACTGCATACTATCTAGCCCTTAAAAGCATTTATAATTTCATTGAACAACATGTTCATAGTGTTTGCAGTTTAAGTGGGATTAATGAAGACATTTGGGGCCCCAAAGAGAAAAGGGATATTGCAATTGCTCAGGCGGATATGAAAGACTCCTCTCAGGCCACTACCATTGCCTTCTTCATGTTGCTGTAGGCTATCAAAACCAAGATTGACAGGGCTATCAAGTAACGGGTTGTTGTGATGTTTTTTTGGCTGCGAAGTTGTTGTTATCTGGCGGTTCTAGAGCTATTTTTTGGCGAGTTATTATATGATGAATATCTTTTGTTTGCTTTTTGATCTTTTCTGCTACTTTTTGGATCATTGTACGTCTGGATCCTTTCTTCTCATGTGTTTTCATATCCGGCCGATGAGCCCTCTTAGGTTGGCTATTTTTCCCTTCGCATGCCCTGTCTCTCTCACCTATGATATCCGGCTTTTGAGCCCTTTTGTTTTCGGGCATAGTCCCTTCAAAACTATTTGCCCTTAATAAAAAGAAAGAAAGAATAATTTTATTTAATTTTTGTCAAATGAAATGTGACTTTTAGAGAAAATAAAAGAAAGAATGTTACCAAGGAGAGATTTAGTGAAGATTTTAGAAAGGAAACAATTAGAAATGCAATCCTAAATGAATATAAGGAACCCACAAATGATGAGGGTCCCATCGGGCGTGCCAAAATGTTTCACCACATAGGATTATCATATGACAAAACAATTTTAAAAGGTAAAGGTAAGGTACGTGAAGAATACCCGAACATCATGAAGAGGTTGTGCACCATCATGTGAAGACCAAGCCGATCATAGATCACTCATTTTTGTCTATGAAGGAATACCTGAGAAGCAAAGAAAGACCACAAGATAGAATTAAAAACATCGGTTGGTGGATTGCCTAGCAAAATCTAGATCCGGGAAGCGGGTGCTTCCTCAAGGCTATCAATCCACGTTTTAAAACAAATTAATGTTGATAAATAACATGAAAGAGAGAGTCCTATTGTAGTTGTATAATTTGGGTATCTCACACAAGCACAGTAATTCAAATCTAATCTAAATAGTGAATACAAGATTAAATTTAAAGAGGGTGGTGGGTATCAAGGTCTACAGGTGAGGTAAGGGGTAGTATGGAGGCCTGGGTGAAGTTATGGGAGGTTTTGAGGATTTTTGGGTGGGTGAATGAGATTTCTGGTCTAGGGGAAAATATCAAACACAGAGATTGAGGCCGATTGGGGAACCGATGTCTGGCCACCGGGTTTTAGTTGGGATTGGTTGGCTAACCGATCATGGTAGGGGAAATTAGGTGCCAAGGCAAGAAAGGAGGTTGGTTTGGGCTCTTTGTGATTGAAAAGGGGATTTGGAGGTCTTGGATAGGGTATAGGGATTTAGGTGAAGGTACAACATGGGTAAAAGGGGTGGTTGGAGGAACATAGAGGTTCAAGTTGGTAGGGTATTGGGTAGATGGGCAATGGATGGTATTTAGGTGAGAAAGGAGTCATACAATAGAAGACAATAAGAGATCTAAGACCAAAGTTAAGAACTAACAACCTGGTTAAGATACTTATCTAAAGATATGGAGATTGGAAATGGTGGTGGTTAGTGGGTGCTTGTAGGAGAGACGGGTCAAGGTCTAGATTCACTAAACGAAGCCTGAGTACTTCTCTGTGTGAGTGGTTCGAGGTCAGGAGCAAGAGGTTGGTTGCTGGTGAAGGATGTAGATTCTCTGGTGCTGAGTTGATCATCAGAATACCAAAGATGCGAATGAATAATGCCAATAAGAAGAATTTCAACCAAAGGAAGAACCTGGGAAAAGAGTTAAAAGTGTTTATGTAAAGGAACCGATGATAGTTCCTTGGCTGGTGCCGACCAAGGAATAACCAATGTTGGTTAGGGAGAAATAGTCAAAATTTCTCAAAATAGCATATTTCTTCCCTTTTTGGCATGGGTCGAGAATGGAAATGGGTTAGGAGTCTTGATTCTTGTTTAAACATGAAGGAAATTGATGGAAGAAGTAGTTGGAAATTAATATTAGGTTTCTAAAAAGTCTTAGTTAGTTAAGTGAAGTGATGACTCAATATTAGGAGTGATGACCTATTCTTAGGTATTAAATTGCCTTTGAATGGGTCCAAAGTGAGGTGGAGAGGTGAGGTGGAGGTATGAGGTGGTAATTAACCTAATATTGAAAATTATATTAATAAAAATGTGTGAAAGGGGTCATGGTATGGGGTATATTAATCAAAGGGGCTTATAGGGTCGCAGCCCACTTTTGGTTGCCTACAAGAAGATGCCCCAACCAAGGGGTGAATATTTTGGATGTTGGATGTGAGATGATAAGATTTGGATGTGGATATTAATTGATTGATAAAGGATTGATTGGATAGAGGATGAAGAGGTTAGATATTGATGAGGATTAGGTGTGGATGATGATAAGGCTTAAATGATGATGATATAAGGGGGTGTGCTACCATAAAGTGCCCATTGTTATCATCATTAGCATTGTTATGAATGTGGCATAGAGAAAAATGCATCAAGGTATAAAGACCATGATGATTGAATTTCCAAATTCCCTTGTCCTCATATCATCGATAGATTAATACAAAAAGAGGGTCCTCATATCATCGGATCGATTAAGAAAAAAATATGGTCCTCATATCATCGACCATGTAAAAGAAGAAGAAACAAAATGCGTCTCATATCATAGGCCAAAATGCAAATGCAAATAAGCAAACATACACAAAAGAAAAACACACATTGTATTTTTGTATTTTTGTTTTGTTTTGCGAATGATTTGATTTTTGAATTTTGGATGTTTATATTTTTAGATGGTTTAATTTTGAGATTTTGGATTTTGACGCTGGATGTTAAGATTTGATGTTAGATTTTGGATGTTTTGATTTTATGTTGGATTTTGGATTTTTTTGATCTTTAGATTTTGTATTTTTGGATTTTGGATTTTGGATTTGGCAATTTTGGATAGGTAAGATGAAAGGATTCAAGATGGGATAGCTCATGGGGTAGCTCGGGGGTGGGAAGGGATGTAAGGTGGGATGTAACTTTCTTCTATAAGTCTCAAAGTATGTTTAGGTATGAGAAAAGGGGAGGATTGAAAGAAATTAGATAGGGTGGATAGGATAGGGATTAGTTGATATGTTAGGGTTAGATGGGATGTGGGATGGGAGATAGATAGATAGGATGAGGGATGTGGTATAGGATAAGATGGGGGATATGGAAGATGATAATATATGCCCCTAGGTATAGGGGAGATGGATTGAGGGATAGATGTGGTGTGCCCCCAAGTGTAAAGTAGGGTGGCATGTGTGGATGGATGGATGGGTTCAATTTCCCCCATGTGTAGGGTAGGATGGGAAGTGAGGGGTACTAAAATGGATGATGCCCCATCGGATGGTAGTAAGGTTTCCCCCAATCATGATGATGACAATTGAAAAGGGACATGAGGAGGATTAGATGAAAAGGAAATGATCGTCATCTTCCCACGATGTTTGATCCAAAGGAAAAAGGATGTGGATGTGATGGATGGAAGGAAAATAACATTAGTGATGAACAAAATATGAGCCTAATGACACATGTTATAAGGCAAGAGTTGGAAAAAATAGAAGTGTGACCAATTCTAAACAATAATTGGCAACATCCGAGCCCTATGTCTCTGTGAGATCAAAGTGTGTGTGATTATGAGGGTTAATTATCGCTCAAGTGAAGACTTAATGGGTAGTATGCCAAGACAAACTAGCCAATATATAGGAAGTGATTAAGTCAAGTAGGTTGATGGAAAGTGAACAGAAGGTTACATCGTGCATTGCTCCACTATCGCCTGTGTGTTCATAGCCCTAACGAGATGCATCCGATTCTTGTCACAACATTTCTATACTACCGTTAGGCATCCATAGCCCTGGTAGAGATGTTGCAATATGAGAGACTCTTGAGGTAGATTTTATTTGATGTTTTTAATTTTGATATGATTTTTTCCATTTTGATATTTGGATTTTTTTTTCATGTTGGCAAGAAAATTTTCTAGGGGAAAAATTAGTGGGTTTCTGCCAACGCTCTTGGAGTTTAAGTTGCTCTAGTTAATCGGTGCAATTGTCGTATATGCATGTGCAAGTAAAAAGTGAGTTTTATCTTGGTGGCCTTTCGGCCAAGGATCCAACAAGGGCACTCCACCGACCTTGCGTAAAAATATTACAACTATCTATAAGGTAAGAATTTTCTAGGAGAGCGGGAAAGGGAGTGAGAATATGAGGTAGGGGAACTAATGTTGTAGGTAGAAAATCAGATTCCTGCACACCCTAGTTAGAAACTTCATCACATGCACTAAAATTAGGAAGAAACAATATTGCAAATAGTAACAAGATCAATTAGAATTTATTGAACACAAAGTATCAGTAAAACACTTAGTCAAAAAGGCTCGAAACTCCTTCTCAGTATTGATGCTCAAGCAGAAATTGTACATATTATGAGAATGGAAGACATTGAGAATAGGGGGAAAATGGCTAACTCTTTTCACTCACAAGTGAGAAAAATATCTCTCATGAACTTACAAGAATAAAATCATCTAGAAGAATTTTAGAATTAGAACCCCTTGGAATGAGGATCTCATTACAATTTATAGAAGAGGAGAAACTCTTCATCTTCTCGGTGACCCTCCATATGCCTTATTTTTGAATTTAGACTATTCATATTCATTCCAAATACTAAGTCACTTTTATAAAATTAAGGTGACTTAATTTACATAATGTTTCTAAAGTCACTTTTAGATGACTTATAGGCATATCAAAAAGTGTAAACCCCAATGAAGAATTAGAACATTTAAAGAGAGAGAAAGTTGGGGGAGGAAGAAGAGAGATAGAGAAAAGAGATGTTGTTTCAAATGAAGGTCAATGAGCCTTATTGATGGAAACTCCAATGCATTGAGAATCTAAATCTCTAATCAGCTTGCCTCTTAAAAAAATCCTTCAAATTAGCTCACAGATGCTTTGGAATAAGTGTTTAAAAACACTTTTCAAATGACTTGACTGATGACCATGAACACCGACTTTGAAGAGATAGGAACTCAAAACCAATCATGTCAAGTTAAATGGACTTGTTTCACTAATGACCACAACTTCCACCCTTCGTATGATATACCTATGACCCAAACCATGTGATGCTCCAATGTAGTGAAACCTAGGATCCTCGAATGTCTTATACCACGAGAGGCTTCCTTTGGACAACGTACGAACACCATGAGCTAAGTGTTTAAAAACACTATCAAATGATTCCATTGGTGATTGTGAGAATCACTCATGGAGATCCCTTCAGAAATATTGAATCTTTGGAACCAATTTTGTCGTGATTCCATCTTACATACTTATTGAGTGTCGAAAGACACTGTTGAGATCCATGAAGATAGAGACCTCATTGATCCCCCTTTCCTTAACAGGCATGCAGGCTTTCAGGTCATTTAGATCCATGCAGGAGACATCAGTATCTTTTATCTCATATTCAAAGCAAAAGGTTGTCCTATCCACTTGTACTTCATGGTTCCTTCAAAAAAGTAACTTACTATTTTTAGTAAGTATGAAAAATCAATTGCCTCGAACCTCAACTCGGATATTGTGACTCGGATTTCCCTTTCTCCCTGCATTTCTCTCACCTTCTAGATCAAATTTCTCTTTTTGGCAGGTACTCGTGGGACCACTTACTATTTTTATTAAGTGTCAAATTTGGACCAAGATACTTGTTTTGATGATTTTTCAACTGCAGTCCATCCTCTCGTGTTCAATCTCCTTTACAGTTCTTCTTCGTTGATGACTTTCACAAAATAGCACAATTCCTCTATACAAAAGACCTGCCGCTATTTTATGAAAGTGTGCTTCCGTGATCAAAATGCATCGTAACAAAGTTCTCTAATATGGGTTTTTGCCCAATATCACCCCTCTAAAATTTCATGTTTACCCGATCAATAGTTTAGGAGATTTTAAACTTTTAAATTTTTGACCTGTGATGCTTCTAAACACGGCAGCCATTGATGGACCTCAAAAATTGCAGGTCTAGTTTTCTCCTCCATTCAAGATGAAAATTATGTTTTTGATATAGGGTTTCTCTTCTTATCTCACTGGTGAAATTTCTCTTCGATCCGATTTCGGTTTGACCGAAACTAAGTTTTTTCTCCATCAGTGCAAAGAAGCGGATTTATTCACTACGAATGTTATGTGTTGTGGAATGAGGGTTTGAAGGTGTGGTTTTTATGGTTTTTGAGAGATAAAAACTCAACAATATATGGTTCATTCTTCCATGTAGTGATTTGCAAGATCTCTTAAAATTTCTATTTCACTAAGAATGGAGGATTTCTCTGTTTCTTCTTCTTTCTTCATTCTTCGCTTGATCAATATTCCTTCTAATACCCGCTATTACAATGAGGTGGATGATTTCATTTCTGTATCAAAGTTCATCTTGGGTTCATCAATGGTGGAGTGACGACAAGAATTTACAGAGGAAGTTCGAGGAAGAGTTGTGCATTAGAGAAGTTAGAAGTTAGAAGTGGGAAGCATGAGGGGTTTTAAAATTTGAAAATTTTCCAAGCAGGAGTGAGGCACAATTTCATGTCCTTGATGTCCATTAAGCATTAAGGGATGAGAGAGGCATCAATTTTTAGGTGGCCCTTGGTTGCGACACATGGCAGAGATCCAATGGTAGGGGATTTGAGCAAAAAGCAGCTTTAAAGCACTGAGGGGCTAGAAGTTGGTCACATGAGGAACCATGAGGATTCTTGGAGGGGCTAGGTGAATTTTCTAGACCCTGATGTCCCCAACACAAAGGTACATGAGGGACATCAAATTACATAGTACGTCGAAGATGACATGTGGTGTTTGATCCGACGACAGGGGATGAAGGCTCTACTAGCTCCCGGGAGCTGAACTGGTGGTCCGAGAGGTCGTATGAGGATCCAAAGGGCTTATAGGGGCTGGGAAAATTTTATACACCTTGATTTCCCTTTTCTTTAAGGACATAAGGGATATGAAATTGCACTGTGATCCCGGTGCCGACATGTTTCCCGCTCAAAAATTGGCTAACTCTTGAACTCGCTCCTAGAGGGCAACTTAAAATCATGATATCTCGAGCTCCCAATGGATTTTTTGATGAAAATTTATATGATCTTAACTGAAAATGGCCTTATGAATCCAATGGTTTGGGTATCATGTCTTGATTCCTCCATTTGATCCCTAAAAATTGGATTTTTGATCTGGTACTCCACTTGTGCATGAGAAAACTACTTTCAGACCCATTGCACAAAAGTTTTGTGAAAAAAATAATTTCACCATATTTTAGGGCTTGAATTTCCTTCCGAAGATGCTTTGTTTTGCTCCTAACTCCATCCGAGCTCCCGTAATCACCTTCTAAAGTTCAACAACTGTTTTGGCATGTGCACTGCCTAGGCCTGTGAACCCTAATTTTGGTGAAACTGCCCCAACTTCTTTGAATCCTTCTTGAATCTTCCTAAATCAATTACATGATGTCCCTAAGCCTTTTATTCACCTATGATTCTGGTTTGGTATTTTTTCCGCTCAATGGGGTTGCTCTAGTCCTGGAAGGCGAGTGATAACCCTTACCACAACCGCCTAAAGTTTGTGTTTTTAATGAACTCCTAAAATTACCCAATGGGATGGGTTAACATCAATTGGGAGGTCACTGGACTGACTGGGTAGACCCGAGGTGTCTTGGAAGGGTAAAACTTGAAATTTTTGACATAGGGGTATAGTTTTCATGCTTGGAAATCATCAATTTCCTATTACACATTTGCATGACAACAGTTGGCTCTAGCTTGGGGACATGAAATGGACCGAGGGAAGTGAAGACATGAATCCATTGGTTCTTGCGGAGTTATGTACAACTTACAACAAGAGAGAGAGAGAGAGAGAGAGAAAAAGAAGGAAACACACACACCAAAAACAACGAAAGGAAACACACAACACACACAGAGATAAAGGAAACAACACACACAATAGAAAGGGAAACACACCTAGCAATCACCTATGGTATAAGTTAGGGGACAACCCACTTTCAATGAAGCACTTTTCATTTCTCAAAAGTTAACCCTGAGTGGGCAACACTAAGTGATATTGTCCTGCGAAGCCATTGACTGGTTCCAAAAGTAGCCTCCTTTCCTTAACTGTTAATGAAAGCCAAGTTCTTCCATGATTATCTGTGCACTTGGTAGGAGTGAGTCTACATGAGCTTCTTGATGTTCAAGCCTTTTCTTAGAAATTACATTGCCTTCACACTCTTTGAAATCGGTTTCATAGTGTCAGTTGCCTTTCATGTTTATCCACATAGATGATTCTTCATTGAGCATCTCATCACTGCCCCAAAGATGATTTTCATTCAAATTTCTTGAATATTCTAAGTTACTTTCTTTCCTAGATCTATGCTCATTGACCTCTTTTCCATGAGAAACCTTGGACTTATCCTTTTCTCTACTCCATTGTGAGGTGTTTGAGTACTGACAAGAGGATCGAAACAACCTCATACTTATCTTGTATGGCCATGACATGAGTTAAGAGATCAAGAATCAGCTCGGGGTCTTCCACAACTTCTACTACATCTAATATTTCTTGCACGAAGATATCCTTTGTTACTTCCTGCAACTCATCTTTAGACGCCTTCAAAGAATCTTTATTTTGCAGCTCAAGGCAACTATCTGAAGGGATTAATTCATCATCTTGGAATCGTTGCATTCTATCACTCCTTCATCAAGAGGAGCTTCAGCTTCAAAGGCCTCAAAACTCCTTGCTTCAATTTCTTCATCATGGAAAGAGTCTTCCTCTTTAAATGGGAAAGAAAATACCTCGATTTCATCATTGCATCCATTAACCATTGGCTCAGGAGGGGCATCATATTTCTCATCTTTCTTTGTTTCAACATGGCCAACCTTCACACTGATTGAGGCTTTCAAATCAGATTCATGTTTGTCTTGTAGATTCATGGCTTGTATCAGGAGTTCGAGACTGAGCTCAGGATATTTTGTTTCTTCCACGGCTCTTAGCAATTCTTGCACTGATGATTCTTTCCCAGTATTCGAGGGCTCATTGTAGACTAGCTTGGTCTCTTCCTAGGTGACATGATTAAGGGAGTCCTCATCTTGGAATTGTTGAGTTGTGAAACTCAATTACTTCGGATTAACATGTAGTATAAAACTTGCTAAAAAACACAATAACCGACAGCGGTTATGGAGGGATTAGCATCGGTCCCCTATGACCGCATCAATCGTGCAAAGAGGAACTAGCATCGGTTAGGGCTAACCGACGTCCGTTACCTGTGTGTGGATGTTTTAATTAACTCACGAGAATTAGATCTATTTTTAGCATTAAAGAAGATCTATTGATTGTAATTATTATATGGCTAAGTGCCCTAAGTTTATATACACCTATATAAGAATGAAAGCTAAGGTTTAGAAGTATGAATTAAGAACTTATAAAAGTTGATTATTTTGAGAATAATTGTGAGAGAGAGAATTATTGGTGAAGAAGTAAAATCTTTGGTGAAAGAAAGTATTGTATCATCGATAGATGTGAAAGATTGTAAATCTTCATTATATATCTTGTGAAAGCTTTGGATAATAGATTGTCTTGTTTCTTGGTGGACGTAGCCCACACTGGGTGAACCACGTTAAATCTGGTGTTGATTTATATCTCTTGTTTTGTATATTTCTTCTAGTAGAATATCCTTTTTATTTGCATGTATACTTAGATCTGATATATTATCTATACAACCGGTGTGCTAACCCCAACAACTGGTATCAGAGCTTTGTTTGAGGGTTTTGTGTGTTGACAAATTTACTCACAGAGGGTTTTTGATTGAGTGGGAGCTACAACAATGGTAGAAGAAAAAAATACAAGGTAGAGAAGTTTGACGACCGAAATTATCAATTATGGAAGATGCAGATTGAGGATTATTTGTATTAAAGAGATTTGTATTTACCGTTGGATGAGAAGTCTAGACCTACAAAGATGATTGATGAAGAATGGAAGATTCTTGATAGAAATGCTTTAGGATCTATAAGATTGAGCCTAGCAAAGCATCCATGGCTTCCAATATTACAAAAGCGACTTCTACGATAGGGTTAATGAAATCTCTTGCTAATTTATATGAAAAACCTAGTGCTTCAAATAAATTTTATTTGATGAAGAAACTATTTAGTTCTAAGATGCATGAAGGTGGATCTACATCTAGTCATTTGAATGATTTCAAATCTATTGTAAATCAGTTAAAATTGGTTGATATATCGTTTGATGATGAAGTGAAATAACTTTTATTCTTATGTTCTTTTCCTGATAGTTGGGATAACTTGGTAATGGTTGTTAGTAATACAACATCTGCTAATAATATTTTGAAGTTTGATTATGTGGTTATTATAATCTTAAATGAAGAAATTCATAGGAAGAGTATAGAGGAATCATCATCTGGGAATGCTTTGAATGTATAAAGCAGGGGCAGGAAGGAGAGATCCAAGAGTAAGAGTAATGGGAAATAAAATTCAAGGGATAGCAGATATAAATCCAGGTAAGGGAATTAATTTTTGGAAATGTGGAAAGAAATGACATGCAAAGAAAGATTGTTGGTCAAAGGATAAAGAGAACCTACAACCAGATAAGGTTAAAGAAGTAAATTTTGCTATAGCAGAGGTAATGCAAGATGATCTTATTCTTTCTTTAGATAATAGAATTGAATCATGGGTTTTAGATTCAGGAACTTCTTTCCATGCAACCCCTAATAAGGGTTATTTCAGAAATTATGTCCAGGGTAATTTTGGACATGTTTATTTGGGTGATGATGAACCTTGCAGTATTACTGGTAAAGGGGAAGTTCATCTAAAATTGCAAAATGGAAATACATGGGTATTGAAAGATGTGAGGCATGTCCCAAGCCTTAAGAGGAATCTTATTTCTGTAGGGAAACTAGGTAAATCTAGTTGCATGGTTACATTAACAACAGACTCTTAGAAAGTCACCAAGGGTGCTTTTTTGTGGTAAGAGGTATGAAGGTAGGAACATTATATTTATCTATCGTGTTACTCGATTTTTTCCTACATTATCTACTTGATATTCAAATGCATGCATGTGACATAATCAATTGGGCCATATGAGTCAAAAAGGAATGCAGATCTTAAATGTTAAGGGTAAGTTATCAAATTTGAAATATTTAGATCTTGATTTCTATGAGCATTGCATCTTTGGAAAGCAAAAGAGAGTGAGATTTCTCAAAGTTAGGGCAACTAAGAAGGAGTAAAAGTTGGAGCTTGTACACTCAGATGTGTGGGGACCAGCCCAGGTAGCTTCTCATGGAGGATCCTAGTATTATGTTACTTTCATTGATGATGCTGCAAGAAAGGTATGGGTTTATTGTATTAAACATAAATGATAGTTTTGAAACTTTTAAAAGATGGAAAGCCCTTGTTGAAAATGAATCAAATTCAAATTTAAAGTACCTTAGATCTGAAAATGGTGGTGAATATTATAGAAAGGCTTTCAATGATTATTGTTCAAAGATAATGGGATATGTAGAGAAATGACGGTTCCAAGAACACCATAAGAGAATGGTGTTTCAAAAAATGAATAGGACAATCATGGAATGTGCTAGAAGTATGAGTATAGATTTTGGATTGCCCTTGCAATTTTAGGCAAAAGCAGTTGATACAATGGTTTATTTGATTAATCATGGGCCTTCAAGTTCACTAGATGGAGGAATACCAGAGCAAGCTTTTCACTTAAAAGAGGTAGATCTTTCTTTTCTTAAAATTTTTGGTTCTAAATATTTTTGCATATTGATAAGGAAAATAGGAAAATGTTGGACACAAAATCCAAGAGATGCACTTTCATTGGTTATGGATCTAGTGATTTCGAATTCTCATTTTTGGGATTTAGAGAATTCTAAAATTATTAGGAGTCGTGACATTGAATGGAATGAAAAGAGAATGTACAGGGATCAAATTTTGGTACCCAAGGATGAACCGATTGAGAAGTTTGTGAATGAAAATGAAGTCACGGATTTAAAACTCATACCTACAGGTTACATAAGTAACGGTGTCGATTGACCCTTGACCAACATCACCAAGAGAACCGATATCGGTTATAGAAGATCCAAACCGCATCGCCATTGCGTAACCAACATCGCTTATAGGTGATCGGTGTCGACACCACATGATTTGGATATGAATGTCTAGGAGGTTCGAATGAGCCTCTAGTACCCTAAGCTCCTGTGAGAAGGTCACAAAACCTCCAGTAAATCCAAAAGATTTACACCTCTATTTTATTTATTAGTGATTGATAATGGTGAACCAAAAAATTTTGAAGAAGTAATGCAGATAAGACCCATGTCCAAAGGGGAGCATGGCATGGATGAGGAGATGCACTCCTTGAAATAGAACCAAACTTGGGATTTTGTTAAGTTACCAACAGTAAGAGGACATTACGAACAAGTGCATTTACAGGATCAAGGAAGAAGAGGGTGGACAGAAAAGGTATAAGGCAAGGCTTGTAGGAAAAGGATTTACACCGAAAACAGGTATTAACTTTGATGAAATATTTTATCCTATTGTTAAAATGACTTTCATACGTACTTTATTGAGTTTAGTTGCAATAGATGATTTGCATTTAGAGAAACTAGATGTGAAGACAACTTTCCTTCATGGTAATTTGGATGAAGGGATTTATATGCAACAACTGCTTAGGTATGAAGTCGAGGGTAAGGAGAAATTAGTGTGTAGGTTGAAAAAGAGCCTATATGGGCTCAAGCAAGCTCCAAGGCAATGGTACATAATGTTTGATAGTTTTATGCATGGGCATGGTTACTTGAGATGTGAATCAGACCATTGTGTTTATTTCAAAAGCTTGAAAATGGGAGTTATATTATTTTGTTACTTGTATGTGGATGATATGCTTATTGCAGGATCTAGTATGCAGGACATTGGTGAGCTTAAGGGAAAGCTAGCTCACACATTTTCTATGAAGGATTTAGGAGCTACAAAAAGAATCCTTGGCATGCAAATACACAAAGACAGAAGAACAAAAAATTGTATTTGTCTTAGGAGGATTATATCTACAAGGTGTTAGAAAGGTTTAAAATGTAGAATTCAAAACCTGTAAGTACACCTATGGTTGGACACTTCAAATTGAGCAAAGATTAGTGTCATTCATCACATGAGGAGGTCAAATACATGACATGAGTACCATATGCTTCAGCAGTTGGGAGTCTCATGTATGTTATTATTTGTACTAGACTAGACATTGCACATGAAGTGGGAGTTGTGAGTAGATTTATGGCCAATCCAGGTAAAGAGCATTGGAAAGCAAGTCTAATGGATACTTAGGTATTTGAGAGGGACATATAGCATGTAGTTATGTTATGGAGGTTTGGATATTTCTTTATGTGGCTATGTTGATTCGGATATGGCTAGAGATCTGGATGGTAGAAGGAGCACTACTGGATATATTTTCATAGTAGGTGGGATGATAGTTAGTTGGATATTGAGATTGCAGAAGGTTGTGGCTTTGTCTACTACAAAGGTAGAGTATGTTGCCAGCTACACGAAGCTAACAAAAAGATGATATGGATGAGCACGATCATGAAAGATTTGGGAAAGAAGCAAGATGATTGTAAATTGTTTAGTGACAATCAGAGTGCAATTCATTTGGCAAAGAACTTAGCATTTCATTTGAGAACGAAACACATTCAATTGAGGTATCACTTCATACGGCAAGTATTGGAGGATGGGTAGTTGAATCTAGAAAAGATTCATACGAGTGAGAACCCTGTGGATATGCTAATGAAGTCGTTAGCAAAAGAGAAGTTGGAGCTACACTCCACTTCTATTGGTCTTTGAGTTTGAGACTTGAAGAGGAAGAAACAAAGCTAAGGAAGGATCCAAGAATGACATTGTATAGGTATGGTGCAATAATTAATCTCCAATTGAGAGATTGTTGAGTTGTGGAGCTCAATTACTTTGCATTAACATGTAGTATGAAACTTTTTGGAAAACACAGTAACCGACATCGGTTATGGAGGGACCGGCGTTGGTCACTTATGACCGCATCGCTTAGGAAAAGAGGAATCGATATCGGTTAGGATAACTGCGCATCGGTTACACCGTGTGTGGATGTTTTAATTAACTCACAGAATTATATCTAATTTTAGTATTAAATCAAATCTATTGATTGTAATTACATGGCTAAGTGCCCTAAGTTTGTATATGCCTATATAAGCATGAAATCTAGGGTTTAGAAGTAAGAATTAAGAAGAACTTGCAAAAGTTGATGATTATTATGAGAATAATTGTGAGAGAGAGAATTCTTGGTGAAGAAGCAAAAGCTTGGGTGAAAGAAAGTACTGTACATCTGAGAGGTGTGGAAGATTGTAAATATTCATTATATATCTTGTGAAAGCTTTGGATAATAGATTGACTTGTTTCTTGGTGGACGTAGCCCACACTGGGTGAACCATGTTAAATTTGGTGTGTATTTATATCTCTTGTTTTGTATATTTCTTCCGGTAGAATATTTGTTTTTATTTGCATGTATTCTTAGATCTCGATATATTATATGTACAATCGGTGTGCTAACCCCAACATGAATGGGAATGAGAATATCTCCTCATCACGGATAAGTACATAAGCTGATTTTTCTACTTGAAAATCATCAAGAACCATTTCCTCTTCCTCATGGTTTGCATTGTCTTGCAATTGAGGGCTGCCCTCTTGTAATTTGAATCTCCTCAATACTTCTTTAAGGTCCATACCTCTCTTAGCAGAATGTCCGACCCTATCAAAATGGGAATATCATCCTCCTCCTCGGTTGTCTAATGCATCCTAGAATTTATTGTGAATAACCTAGGCACACTAGCACATCACTCAGCCTGAGCTGAGCGCTCACCTAAAGTGCGCAAAAGCACCAGTCCCTCTTTAGAGTTTCTTGTACATAATGTTAACATGATGGTGTATATAGGTATCCGATTCATTACCAATAGTAAACAACACACAATGCATAAACCAGATCTAGTTCTTAGAATATATATAAGATGAACTAAACAATGATTATAACAAGATTTACCATGCAAGAACCAGATTCATTCATGTTCAACACCATTATCCATCCAATATGAACCATTGTATTAAATATTGTAAAACACAAAAGCTTCTTACATTACATAAGTATCTCCATGAGTCATGTGCGTGACAAAACCAATAGCATAACTCTACAATTTGACACATACACACACACACCAAAACCGTGTAAATCAATACATATATATGTGGGTGGGGACTTGCCCTTCACTGTCCATGCACTTCTCAAAATAGGTCACATGCTAATAATAGTCATGCACCTTTACAAAAGGATGTTCAACATACAAGTGCTCTAACAATAGACTTCCTATAGTTAACTCTGATTAGAGATCCTATTATTAGCCTACACTATGCATGGTGTTCAGTTGTTTCTTGTTCCCAAAATACCATTGTGTGGACCGTAAGTCTTCATGTCTCTATGTGCTCAGCACGCTAACTCCAAAAATAGCCCTTATCCACAAAACAACTAACTCCTGATCCTGGGTGCTTCAACCCTATCACAACATTGCACACTCTTCCAATGCCCTAAATTCACACACCAAATAATTAGGCCATTTTTTTCCTTTCAACATTACCCCACACTAGAGTACATTACCACCCCAACAATGGGTAATCACCTTATCGCTCCAAATAATAAAGGATAAATGAATGAAAGAATAAGGAATAAAGAATATGGTGAGTCATTTTATTGTGTACCCTTTTCATCTTCCGGCAGAATGAATTCTAGATATTCACTTTGTATTTCTCCCTCAAACTCATACCAGTCCTTAAGCATTGCATTGGTCTTGTCAGGGATGTCCACAACGATGTCATCTAACTCATCCATAGTCATGTTTCCGCCCTCACTGTTCAAAATTCTAAGGATGTTGGCCATACCTGAGACCATCCCTTCCATGACATCCACCTTCACGGCAATGAGCTTCCCGATGCCCTTGATCTGATCCATATGTTGTTTCTTCGCAACATCTAGCGCATCACGCTTTGTTTCTACCAAGGTAACTCATTTTGTGCGCCCGAGTGTTTCATCCTTTGTTTCCTGTAGAACTTCATTCTCCTCTGCCTTTGTCCTTTCCTGTATTAAGTTATCAAGCATTGTACACATGGCCAATACTATATCTCGCCTTCTTCATTTCATCTTTTAAGGATTGTAAAATTGCCTCATAGTTGGATATCTTTCTTGCAATTGAAGCCTTGACCCTTGATGCTTCTTCCACAACATATTTTTTCTTAGGGAGGCACATTGGTCCTTCCTCCATAAGTAGGAAAACTGTCGTGCGCAGATAGTGTAATTCAAACTTGAAGTCCCAAGGCACCTTCTCCTGAAAATCGAGCCTCTTCTACAAAATCTCATCTACGATCTGCTCCACCATCTTTTTAACATTTTAGGTGTCAAATTCATCGCATTATCTCGCTCTGAGTGAGGCGCTTGATCTTTGTGTCTTTGTCCTTTTTATCATCTAATAGTGCCCGTATTTTTTTTGCCTTATCAATATTTTGGCGCGCTACTTCTATTGACACTTTGACCAATGCGTTACCCACCTATTCATCTAAAAATTGTGTTGGCTTAATAGTCACATGGCATGTGTAAGGCGCCTTCCTCATCTTCTTCAAAATGCACACTTCCTTACTAGACATCAAAATCAAGTTCATCCATGTGAGTTTGCATACTCCAGGATAGTTGTTTGTGAGTGCGCGTGTTGGCCATTTCTGGGTCCATCCAATCCTAGCCATATAACATGCTTGCTTGTTGGTGGTGTCACCCGATTTCATCTTGAAATCTGTGACTACCCTATCTCAAAAATTTTCATACTTTTAAAATAATGGTCATTTTGTGTTTTTATTGCTCGAAAGTTCTTGTATTGCATCAATATATTCCCAAAGAGCAATATTAGCCTTTTTGCAAAATACCCGATGCCCAAAATTGTTATATTTTGTCGACGGGATTTGTCTGAGGGAAACTTGTATTTAATTATTTTGAGCCCCGTATGAGGCTATTTACGCCGCTTTAACTCTGTTATGATCGAATATGTCATTACTCTTATGTACTGTAAGGGTTTTAACTTGGAATAAGTTTTGGGCTTTATTTGTAACTTTTGGCAATTTTTCATGTTTTTGTGTTGTCCCGTTTCGTTTTCTGTGAAATTTCTCTAGAACAATTCCTTTGTCGGGTAAGCCCGATTTTTGGCCTGGAGCAGCTGGAGAACATATACGCACGTTATGCCCGGAGGAAGTCGCCATCGGAGGTCTAGATCACTAGGAAAAAGTGAAGTCGTGCACGGAAAAAGCCCCTGTGGGGTTGGGCGCATTTTTGGAAAACAAAGGATTTAAGCTGCAATGGGAAAAATACAAGCAGCAGGCAAGGTGGGAATTTTATACCTACCTAGCAGGGTACTTTTTCCCGTGTTATAAAATTCACTTAAGCTGCAGTGGGAAAGTTAGAGGCCGCAGGCAGGCGGGAATTTATTACCTGCCTTGCAGGGTAAAAATTCCCATGATAAAATAAAATGAAAGTGACTTAAGTGAAATCATGGGATTTTAGTGCTGCTTCAGTAGGGTAAATAGTCCCATTGTCAAAGTCAAATCACTTAAGTGGATCATGTAATTTTAGTGCTTGCCTTGCAGGGTAAAGAATCCCATTGTGAAAAATTCTTTAAAATAGAATTATATTGTGCAAAAAAGTGCGCCCCCTTTGGTGAGATGATGGCAGCCTTTAAGTGATTATTTTAATTAATCTATTCTTCTAAAAAGTGTGCCCAAGCTTGGAAGAAGTCAACAGGTCAAAAGGGGAATAAAAGAAATGGATTAAAAGCATTAAATTTAATTTATTTAATGGTTGCCCCCTTTCCTTCAAAAAGTGCGCCCCATTTGGGATATATTTAATGATTTTTAAGGCATTAAATCATTAAATTAATTTCTATTTTCAGTGGCTATAGTCAAGGCACACTGTGAAGCTTAAGTGAAGTGAAGTGTGAAGGATTAAATTGGATTAATTTAATTTATTGAATGGTTGTCCTTAAACATGTTATTTTTAAAGAGAAAAGCATGATTTTTAATTAATTAATTGCCTTTAATTGTTAGGGCAATTATTAATTATAGAATTGTGAGGGTTATATAAGCATGGGCAGCCATATGGGTGAATTATTTAATTCACAGGTAAAGAATTGCAGCCAAGAGGAAAAGTGCGCCCCCATTTGAAGAAGGATTTTGCTCAGGCAAGGTGGTAACAAGGCTAAAAGCTTCCAGATTTGGCGCATGCTTTGAAGGAGGTGGATCTTTGTCTGCATAGTTGTTACAGGTGCTCAAGTGTTGTTGAAAGGATTCATGCTCTCTTTATGTGCAAATTAAACACCCATTTTTGGGGCAACAGGCTTGAAAAGTGCAGATTTTTACAATTAAAATTCACTATTCATGCTCGGGAGGCCATTTTTTCTCGAATAAATTACAGGAATTCATTACAGTGCTTTAATCAATGTCCAATACATTGCATATATCCTCCGAATCTGAAGAATTGCCTAGATCTGCACCAATTTTGAAGAAATTCGGCCAAGTAAGAAGAAAAAGAATTATTCAGACAAACATAGACAAAGCCATGGCGAAGAGAGATGAAAAAGAAAGCACGATGGAGTCATGCATCACTTCCAAACTTACAGACATATGAGACACAGATCTAGGCCTGGGAACCTCTTTTCGATTTGATTGATAGATCCAGAGCGGAAAAGACTTCACTCATGCGTGCGGTTAAAAGCAGTGGAATTATCCAAGCTGTAGCTTTTCCATGTATAGCCCAGATGCCAGAGTTTGTGATGGAGTGCACTAGATCTTACCATCCTTCATCCAGATCAGTGCGTGATGCTACAGGAAAGACAATAATTTGTTTGGACGCGGAGTTCATCAATTATTGTTTGAAGATTCCAATGCGAAACGTGGTGACTTCCATTAGTCTTCAGGATGCCGGCAGCAGGTGGGAAAAGCATAGAGCTGATTGCGTGAGCATAATGAATAGCCGATACATGAAGAAGCCTAGATCTCCTTCAAAGTTCCCAAGAACTCTTCCGCGGTCCAATTTGGTGCAGGAGGTAGATGATGTTGTCAAATTGCTATGCAGGATGAATGGTGAGGCAAATGCTTACACTTTCCGTACATGGATGTATGCTTTCATCAGGACCATTGAAGTCAACAAGGTTGATTCCATAATCAATTGGTTGGAAATTATTAGCAACAATATTGGTGAGCAACTCCGAATGTGAAGCGAACTTTCAGCTTCAAAATGACTTCCTACTTGGTGTATGCTGTAGCTTCACAAGGCATCTTTTCCAAGTTGGATAGATGTGGTGTTCTTTCTAAGGACCCCATTTTCGAGTGCTACCCGCAGCTTACTGTACCTGTGTGTGAGAAAGATTTCAAAGTGGTCAACGATGAATTCTTCTATGATTTCATTTGCAAGCTAGACAAAGACTTGAAGGCCAACAGGGTAAGCAAGGAAGCGTGGGAAGTTGTGTCCAAGATTGGCAGTCTATTCATTCAATTTATAGATTTCACATACATCAGGGTTACGAGATTTTCTGGAGAACCAATAAAGATGCCTAGGTATCTGAATGATAGATTGATCGCCATGGAGCCGAGCAGTAACTTTGGAGTTACACGACCTTCACCAAAGCGGCACAAGTTTATGGGCTTCTTCCCAATCACTGTGGGATATTACAACTGCATTAGCATTCATAGAGCTCGGGGATGGAGGTGTAAATGTTATCCGAGTATGAGCAAGAATTCTTCCCTGCACGGCTGAACTTCGATCCATTTGGAGTATCCAGGAAGACGATCTCCCAGGAGTACGCACATGTGCCTTCATTAGAAGATTTCTAGATGAAGTGTAAAAGTGAGTACGAGGTTAGAAAGAGAGATTTCAGCAAGCTATCAGCAAAGCAAGTGTTCAACTTTGGACTAGCACGGATACCTGCGGATCTTAAAGATGATGGGAATGTGGTACTTGACACTTACCATCAAATGGGAGGAGATAAAGCCATACTGCAGATAACGTAGGAGGCTGCAACACAATTGAAGAAAGGTCGGGAGCTGTGTTGGTGAATACTTCAAACTGGTTGCTGACGAAGGGATATTGCCTTGATGAAGCATTGATGAATCAAGTCACGGGCAACTTCGGTGCAGGAGATTCCCTCAAGCGGAAGCACGGAGGAGAAAGCAGCAGGAAAGCCGAGAAGTTGAAAGTGCATAGAAGATCTCAATCAAAGGAGAGGATCACTTCTACGACCATGACTTTAGCTCCGGTTTCTCCAGTACCCAGTACTTCACCAACTATTGCACCGCAGCAGGATGCTTCCATGCCTCTACTGAATCCAGCGACATTCATCTTCTCCCCTCAGCCACTTCGTTCAGCGCCTGTTCCAGAGGATACGTTGAAGCTGCAGATGGCGGAATTCGAAAGGGATTTGTCCTTGGATGATTCAGAAGATGACAGCCATAACACTGTGGCACTTTTTGATGGAGAGGATGCAGAGTGGGAGATGGTAGTGCACTCAGCAATTTCTCACTCTCCGAGAAGTAACTTCTCGGAATGGTTGGCTTCGTAGCTGGTTCCAGAAGCAAGAATGGAGATGAACTTAGTGGATCACGACTTACAGCTACTCCAGAATCTGGGCGGAAGAGACAGAAGGCCTAAAGTTTCCAAAGCAACTTCTAGGTTGATCATCAAAGATTCGGGAGAGAAGTTTACTAAGATATCAATTCCGGCAGAAGGAAAGATAGAGGAGGAGCTCACGGCAAAAGATGTGACAGTAACCAAAGCACCCATCAGTCAAGCCACCACTGAAGGATTGAAGTAGGACACGTAGACATTGATGGATGCTTTATTCCTTAGGCTTGACAGTGAAAAGGTGGAGAAAGAAGAGTTGCAGAAGTAGGTATCTCAATTATGTGAGATCATAGCCAAGGTTGCTAAACCTTCTATTCAACCCAATTCAGAAGAGGTGAGTGATCATTTTATGTAGGAAATGGAGGATGCAAGCAATCAAGTAAAAGCTATTGACGAATGGAAGGATTTGATTATTCGTCAAGCTTCTGTACAACTTGGAGAAGTGTCAGCCCGCCTAAAGGTTATGGATGATGCAGCAAATCAGCTGAAGCAACTAATGGTGAACATAGAAGGCATGAATATAGCTGCAGAGAGTAACCTGAGTATTTTGGCCGAGATCAACAAGCTGCCAGAGATGTATTGATTGCGGAATGCATTGTTACTTTGCGATGCATTAATCGAAAAGGAAGCAGGCTAGAGTTTGCAGTATCTTTCCGTTTGGAAATCTGCAGAGTTTTGCTGAAGAGGATGCAGGCACTTGAGAGTAGGACATCAGACTTACCAGACAGTATCATTTCTTTCACTAAGGAGAGAGTGGATGGGAATGTTACTTCATACGTGCGGATCATCTCAACTAAGGTGCCTAATTCCCTGGAAGGTTCTCTTCTAATGGTACAAAAGAGAATTGATAAAGCTACCAAGCCTTTCACGATGAATTCTATCAGTAGACTGGTGGCGCTACAGGTAGACATTACAAGGTTTGGGCTGAGCTTGGAAGATGTGGAAGTGTGCATCAAAGTGTTGAATGAAGGGTTGTTGCAGTTTAGGACAGAGAAGGAAGCAGTGGCTAAAACAAATGGAAGGATGTTGAATTACATGTTCGACAAGTATATCCGATATCAAAACAAGAAAAAGACATAAACATTACAGCTGAGCATGACTTCTTCTATTCTTTCTTCTTCTATTTTCTATGTTCCCAAAAGAAATTGTAAAACTTCTAAGTTATTGGTTTTGCAACCATTACTTAAAGTCATGTGGAACCATTCTCTTAGTTTAAGTGATACATGTGTCACTTAAGGAGAAGATAGTTAAGGATGATTGCCAAATGTCATCTTTACTTGTTGTTTATGTTTCAGTTTAGTTTGAGTTTTCCATTTGTACTTTCCCTCCTACATTCTATAAGTAGGAGAAGAACCTCCAGGTTAAGGATCATCAAAATTTGTAAGCAGCAATCTTGTGTTCTAGACTTTGTGCTGAACCCCTGAGAGCAACTTGGAGCAAAGGAATACAAAGGAGCAGGTTTCTGGAGAACTTTGTGTCACGGTGTACTGTGTTTCTTGCTTTTAATCTTAGATCTCTTAATAAACTTTGTGTTATTTTAGATCTAGATCTAGAGCTGCCTTTGTTATATAATTATGTGTTCATATCTATTAAATTTCTTTTATGTGCATACAATTAGCTCTGCTATCTACTAATTGGGATGCACATCTTCCCCATTTCTTCTCTGTATTTCCTTTACTTCCTTCTTCTATAAAATACTTCCTTTCTTGAATAGTTGCTTACTTGTTGCAGAACTTCTTAGTTATGGTTCATGAACTAAGTGGTTAAAGTAAAACCCCTGATAGATAATAACACATTTTTAAATTGACAAATCTAACACGGGAGCCTCGCCGGTTAAATGAGGGAGATTTATCTCATGACTACCTAGGTTTGATGCTATGCAGAAAATCTAGCCAACATGGGTTGAGTACTTTGGAAGCGGGTGCGAATAATTTTTGAAGGGTCATCCATATAACCCAAGTTTTGAGTACCTGTTGCCTCTTCCTCATCATGCCCACCTACATGCTCACCAACATCCTCATGAGCAGACACACCCTCTTCTTGTTGTATTGCCATGCCTGCATCCTATTGTACAGTGCCTCTGATATCTTGATTCACTTCTCTTTCATCCTCTCCTTCCTTGTACACTGGCGTCAATGACTTATGTGTCTCAAGTGATGCTGCTCTCTCCTTCACCAGAGCGTTATTCATGAATACTTACGCTTGGGTCTATAGTCTCATAGACTACGCGCTCACCAATATCTTCATCTTCCTACATTTCCACACTGGGGTGACCTCTGCTCTATGCCCACCCACACTTGGAGTTTCCCCATCTCTTACTGCACGCTTGGCTATGGGGACTCCTCCTCACTATCTTTAATAGGAACATATTTCCCGTGCACTTTCTCCTTTCTTCCTCCTCATCCTTCATAGGAGTCACGTATGGTGATCTCCTTACGGCTATGAAGTCCTTGTGCCAATGTCTCTTGATGTGCACCTTCTCCACATAACTCTCCTAGTATGCACAAGTTCGGTGTTGTCTTCTGGTTCTTCCTGCTCTAGGATGTTTTCTAGTCCTATAGGCACTTTGGATCCTCTTGAGCAGGGGGCACAGATGTAACATGCCTTGAAGTCCCTACTATCTTGCCCCTTCTTTGGAGGTCCTGGAAGTGCCATATCTGCGCCCTTCACCACTTTTCCATCCTTGAACCTTGGATATATATATATATATATATATATATATATATATATATATATATATATATATATATATACTGACGCTGTTCAATATGCCCTACGGCCAAACTCTCCAAAGATGATTTCCACATTACCTAATTCCATGGTTTCCACATAGGTCTCTTTCCTTGGCCATACATAAGTCTTACACAGATATGGATATTTGTGTCTACTTTTTTGTGTCAAACCGAATCTTGCACATGTTGTGTCACCGACTCCTTGAAATATTTGGTAGTAAAATCAAAGGGAAACTTACACCATGGGCTCTTACCGCCCGACTACATATGGAAATTCCCAAGTTGAAGTGTTGGTAGACTACAAACTCAGCTTCTCCATTCAATACTTTGGGAAGCTCGCGTGGAATACACCATTCTCCTTCAAATTCCCTACGTAGTCTCCTGAACCACCTTCCCAGGCACTCTTTATATGCATTAGAAATAGTTCCGCGTAGAGTGTATTTGGAAAATTTCTTTGTTGGGGATTTATTTTCCAACTAAACTCCCAGATGTTCTCCCTAGGTTCATTGGGTACTCCAATTTCACTAAATACAATCAATAATATAAATTTTCCCCATGGAATCTTCTCACCTTTATCTGCTTGATGCACACCTCAGTCACCAAGCTTTATGCGATGTACTGCAATTTTTAGTATGTCTTGTTGACCATTTTGTGTGCTATATGTAACTAGTGCATATTCACCTCATTCCATCGTTCAGTGGCACCCAACTTGCTTCTTGTCAAGCGTGCTTTATGCAACCCCGTGTCCATGTCTGTAATGTTGGTTTCTTTAAAGGCTCGCCCCATTATTATACATATGTAAGGAATTTGTGGCATCAATTCCATCAAAGTTTGATAGATCTCAAGTGATCTTTGAGCCCAAGTCATGCAACCCTATCACCTTCCCAATCAACTTGGTGATGATCCTCATTCTCCTACCCACAAAGTAGAAAAAGTCTTCATGGACGTGCGACATGAGCCACTGATAGAAATGCTCGGGCTTCCCAAAATAGGGCAACTCCAAAATTTGCATGACCCCCACGCTTTCGATTAATTTCTTCACAAAGGTGTCCAAAAGCCTAGTGTCATCTGCCAACCGCCAATTTTTCTTCCTATAAACTTTTGTTGCAACGTCCTTCAGGCATTTCTCAGTGCGGTGGTTGATCTCTGAAACCCTACACTATGTAATCTTTGTTTTCCAAGGTCACCCTCAATAACTTCTTCGGATATAACATCTCGACCAACCACTCCTTTGTTGGGTCGTCAACCTCCTTCTCTACTGCAGGAGCCCTCCGTGGTGCCATTTCTCCTTTTGATTATGTGAGTGTGAAATGAAAACCCTAGTTGTCATGTAAATGAAACCAAAGTCACCCTCCCGTCACGCACATGCACCACTACTTGAATCCCGCTTCCGTGCCTTCACGCTCGATGTTGTACTTCACAATGTGATAGATTTACTCACTCTGCAGAGTGCTCGTCATCTCCATCTCTTCTTCACACTTCTCAATTTTTCTTTGAATTTGCAAGGTAACAAATGACGTTGAAAATGTCGACTTTAAACCAAGTTTCAAAAATTACCTTCATTAATTTCTCCACCTACCACCATACATGGTATTAATTCCCTTTGAGCGTGTTTTTCACCTCTTTGTCTCGCGCCTCAAACTTTGGCGCCTCAGTCATAACTTTCTAGCGTGCCACTACTTATCTGTCACATATCTCCTCTACCCATGCTTCCTTACGCCGAATTATTTATCCAATGTGACCCAAACATACGTAGTCTCAAATGTTGCAGCCTCCTTGAGTTATATTGAGCGCTCACCGCCTTACGCGTGGTCTTTAACTTTGAGCAATCCTCTTGAATTTTTCATCACTTTTCAAAACTTGTTCCCTTTATGGACACTGTGAGTTTATTTATTTTCTGTACCAGACTAACCTTCTTTATCCACCCCATACTAAGGGTATGTGTAGTCCTCTACACATAAAAATTGTTGAGATTGTAATCAACTTCCGCACGTAAACACACTTATTACATATAACACTGAACTAAATTGACAAAGCATAGCGACAAGGAAGGAAACACATTAAAGGAAATATAGTAAGGGAAATCTAATCTAAATGGAAATATTGTCTTATTACAAACACCAAGAAGGCTTATTTATAGTAGGGCTTTATCCTACTCCCGTTGAAGTAACTAGGTAACCGTGTGTTCCATCAAGCACCTCTAACTAGCAAGTTCTTGATTCAAGTATGTGAGTGATAACATACGGTCCCAACCAATGCACCTTAAGCTTGCCTGGGTGGTGCATAAACTTTGAATCATAAAGAAGTACCATCTACCCAACCTCAAGCTTCTTGTCCTTGATGTGTCTGTCGTGTCATGCCTTCTTCTTGGCTTTTTCTTGCTTTTGAATCCAACGTGTTATGGCACACCTCTCATCCAACTATATCAACTTTTCAATTATTTCTTCCAATGCTTTTTCATCAGCTAGACCTCCCGCATGTGCAATATATAAAGAAGGTAACATGAATTCTATGGGAAGAACTACTTCTACACCAAACACCAACTGAAATGGTGTGGTCTTATTCAACCTTTTGTAGGTTGTTCTATATGCCCAAAGTACAAAGAGAAACTTTATCATCCCAATCTTTCCTTCCAACATCACAAATTTTTGTCAAGGTCTGGCTTAATATCTTGTTGAAGGCTTCAGCAGTCCCATTTTCTTGCAGGTGATAGGGTGTTTTCTTGTGGTGCGCAACCATAAATTCATCCAACAATAACTTGATTGTCAAATTAAGGAAATGAGTGCCCCTATAACTTATCAAACTCAAAGGACATCCATACCTGGTAAGAATATTTTCCCACAAGAACCTTGCTGTTGTAGTCATTGTACAATCCTTCGTAGGTGTCGCTTCTTCCCACCTTGTAAGATAATCTATACAAGTGATGATGTAGCATGATCCAGCCGCGCACGCCTGGGGGAAATAGGACCCACAAATTTTATTGCCCATTTTTCAAAAGGCTCTACACTAGTAATAGGCCTCAAAGGCATTTCATCTCTCTGCCCAAGTTTTCCAAGGCATTGACAAGTGATCACATGCCTTACAATACTCCTTGCAATCCTTGTACAAGGTTTCCCACCATAAAATAGTTAGTAGAATCTTGTGCACGGTGGCGTCACCTGCATAGTGTCCACTTGCAATACCGTCATGAGCCTCCTCCATGATTTTCGTGTTCTCATGCTCCAGTACACACCGGTGCAATACTTCATCTCGGCCTAGTTTGTATAAGTCACCATTAATCAACATGAAAGGTGTAGCGTGAATTGCAAGTTATTTCTTTTCCAAGGCTTTCATTCCTTCTGTGCCATACTTGTGCGTAAAAAGACAACAATATCCTCTAACTTCGAGGGCACACAATTCAACCTTTATAATTGTGTACTGGCATTTGTATCTTTAAATACTTTGTGCATCCTCTCCCGATTAAATCCTTAATAGGTGGTATGGGATATAATTGCTTTTACTTGGCTTTACCACAACCAGTAAGTCAAACTCTTATAATAATATAACCCATCGACATATGCACCCCCATAAAACGGGCTTATTTACCAAGTATTTAATGCCATCTAATCTGTAGAACACAAAAGGTGTTGCTATCAAGTGTTGTCTAAACTTATGCAAAAGGTAGTCGATCATCGACAAAGCTTCACGCTCAGTAATTGTATAATTCTATTTTGCGGGATTCAACATTCTACTAACAAAACAGATAGGATGATCTACAATACCTTCTCTAGGCTAAGCTAGAACTGCGCCAATGGCCATGCCAGTGGTGTCCACATGTACGTGATGGGTAGATTCCATGAAGGAAAACGTAAAATAAGCACCATAGTAAGTCTTTCCTTCAGCGCTTCGAATTTGTGTTGTTGCGGTTCTCCCCAATAGAACTTCCTTTTACCTTTTTATAACTCCTCCAAAGGGCACAACAATCTTAGCATATCCTTTGATAAAAATTTTGTAATACCCTGTGTGGCCCAAGAATTCGCGCACATCACTCTAACTGGTGGGTTCCTCCAAGCCTAAAATGACTGCAATCTTAGTTGGATCTACTAACAAACCCTTCTAGCAGATGATATGCCCTAATAGAGTTCTAAAAGGTGTAGCAAATATGCATTTCTTGTTATTTAAAGAGATGTTTAATTATTTGCACCTCTCAAACATTAACTACAAATTGTCACAATGATTCTTGATAAGCCCATACACGGTCTAATCATCCAATTAAACTGTAAGAATTTGTGAATAAAATCCTGGAATGCTTGAACCATAATGTGCGAAAATATTGCAGGTGCATTCTTCAATCCAAAGGGCATCAGTATGTATGCAAAACTTCCCCATTCAGTGGTGAAAGTTGTCTTCTCTTGATCCTCCTTAGTAATTCTTACTTGATGATACCCAGAGAATCCATCTGTAAAAGAGTAAATTTTGCACCTTACAACACCTTCCAATATTTCCTCGGTGAAAGGTGTAGGGAAAGGATCACTCACACATGCAGCATTATGTTGAGATGTGGAGCTCAATTACTTTAATTTAGCATGTTATATCAACTTGCTGGAAAACACAATAACCGGCATCGGTTATGAAGGGATCGACATCGGTCACCTATGACCGCATCGGTCGTGCAAGTAGAACTGCTGTCGGTTAGGGCTAACCAAAGATTGGTTACCTGTGTGTGAGTGTTTTATTTAACTCATGGGAATTAGATCTAATTTTAGTATTAAAGTAGATCTATTGATTGTAATTACATGGCTAAGTTCCCTAAGTTTGTATAAGGTATTTATAAGCTAGAAAGCTAGGGTTAGAAGAGAGAGTTAATGATTATTGTGAAAATAATTATGAGAGATAATTCTTGGAGAAGAAGGAGAAGCTTGAGAGAAAGAAAGTATTGTACATTGTGAGAGGTATGAAAGATTGTAAATATTCATTGTATATCTTCTGAAAGCTTTGGATAATAGATTGGCTTGTTTCTTGGTGGATGTAGCCCACACTGGGTGAACCACATTAAATCTAGTGTTGATTTATATCTCTTGTTTTGTATATTTCTTCTAGTAGAATATCCACTTTTATTGCATGTATGCTTAGATCTGATATATTATCTATACAACCTGTGTGCTAATCCCAATAACGATATCGAGCTTTGTTTGAGGGTTTTGTGTGTTGGCTGATTTCTTCACATATGGTTTTCTAATTGAGTGGGAGCTACAACAATGACAAGAAAAAAATACAAGGTAGAGAAGTTTGATGACTGAAATGATTAATTATGGAAGATGCAGATTGAGGATTATCTGTATCAAAGAGATTTGTACTTACCTTTGGATGAAAATTCTAGACCTATGAAGATGATCGATGAAGAATGAAAGATTCTCGATAGAAAGGCTTTGGGATCTATAAGATTGAGCCTAGAAGCATCAGTGGCTTCTAATATTACGTGGTTACATATACGATTGAGTTAATGAAATCTCTTGCTAATTATTTTCAAAAACCTAGTGCTTCAAATAAAGTTTATTTGATGAAGAAACTATTTAGTTATAATATGCATGAATGTCGATCTACATCTATTCATTTGAATGACTTTTGATCTATTGTAAATCAGTTAAAATTGGTTGATATTTTGTTTGATGATGAAGTGAAAGCACTCTTATTCTTATGTTCTTTGCCTGATATTTAGGATAACTTGGTAATGGTTAGTAATACAACATCTGCTAATAATATTTTGAAGTTTGATGATGTGGTTAGTATAATCTTAAATGAACAAATTCGCAGGAAAAGTACAGAGGAATCATCATCTAGGAATGCTTTGAATGTAGAAAGCAGAGGCAGGCAGAAGGAGAGATCTAAGAGTAAGAATAATGGGAAATCAAAGTCAAAGAATGGCATATCTAAATCTAGAGGTAATGGAATTACTTGTTGGAATTGTGGAAAGAAAGGACATGTAAATAAAGATTGTTGGTCAAAGGATAAAGAGAACCAACACTCAGACAAAAGTAAAAAGAAAATATTACAGTAGAGGTAATGCAAGATGCTCTTATTCTTTCTTTAGATAGTATAATAAAATCTTGGGTTTTAGATTCAAGAGCTTCTTTCTTTGTAACCCCTAATAAGGGTTATTTCAGAAATTATGTCCACGGGAATTTTGGGCATGTTTATTTGGGTGATGATGAACCTTGTAATATTATTGGTAAAGGGGAAGTTCATCTAAAATTGCATAATGGAAATACATGGGTATTGAAAGATGTGAGGCATGTCCCAAGCCTTAGGAGGAATCTTATTTCTACAAGGCAACTACGTGAAGCTGGTTGCATGGTTATATTCACAAGAGACTCTTGAAAGTCACCAAGGGTGCCTTTGTTGTGGAAAGAGGCAATAAGGTAGGAACATTATATTTATCTACATGTGTTACTGATTCCTTTTCTACATTATCTACTTCAGATTCAAATGCATGCATGTGGCATAATTGGTTGGGCCATATAAGTCAAAACGAAATGCGTGTCTTAAAGGCTAAGGGTAAGTTATCGATTTGAAAGATTTAGATCTTGATTTTTATGCGAGCATTGTGTTTTGGAAAGCAAAAGAGAGTGAGATTTCTCAAAGTTCGGCAACTAATAAGGAGAAGATGTTGGAGCTTGTACACTCGATGTGTGGGGACCAGCTCAGGTAGCTTCTCCGGAGGATCCCAATATTATGTTACTTTCATTGATGATGCTACAAGAAAGGTATGGGTTTATTGTATTAAACATAAATATGATGTTTTTGAAACTTTTGAAAGATGGAAAGATCTTGTTGAGAATGAATCAAATTCAAAGTTAAAGTGCCTTAGATCCACAATGGTGGTGAATACCGTGTTGGTGCTCAAATTAGTCTCACCTGCTTTGTCATTGAAACTCTTCAGTTTGAGGGCTCTGTCGTGTTTTCTATTTCCCCATGTTGATGCATGAAAACTATGTCCTCCATTTGGTTACCATGATCAGTCCCTTCCTTAGTTGAGGATCACTTTAAAGTCCTAACTTTGTTTTTCATTCCTTTGTCCATATGAAAGATTATGTAATTTGGGTGTAAAACTTGGGTTTTGCTTTCCTTCGCTTTTACACATGCATGTTTTGTTGTCCCTGTCCTTTTTTCCCAAAGTATTTGTGAAAACATGATTAGATGTGGCTCGATGGATCGTATTCGTGCCTTGTAACATTTTCAAACTCTCTAACCGTGAAGAAAAATTCATTTCGAGCTCAAATGGTGGTTCTCCCGCATTTTACGATTTGGCAGTGTATTTTTCCCCATCAAATTCACATCTCAAAGATCGTGGGAAACGTGGCAAGCCGGCGCTCATTTGAGGATCTACCTCGGGTCCCATCTTAGCATCACACCAAAGAGACACATGGAGGTTTCCACACCCGCCCATACTTAGACTTAGACTTTTTTCATGCAACTAGTATAGTTTTAGAGGACTAGGGACACATGGAAGGCCGACGCGTGTTCAAGGTCTCCACTTTTGGGCACCATCACAAAGTTGCACCATGGAGACATGTGGAGGCTTCGCCCACTCCGCTCTATACTTGAAATTTTCAAAGTAATTTTGACAGTTCTGACACATGGAGGGACCGCACTGTTTGGGGTTCACCCCATGTTTTATTTTGAAGGAGCCTCGAAGGACACTTGGAGGCGTCCACTCACTCGCCTCGCGTGGACTTTTCAATGGCTAAGGAAAACTGCCGCGGACCCTGACACATGGCGCCTTCGTTGATCCTTCAAATTTCTTAACAACTCGTTGAATCCGAGACATGTGGCAAAGTGCTAGCACTAGTTTGGGGTCTCCGCTTTTGAGGACCATACTAAAGGTGCACCAAGGCAACACATGGAGGCTTCCATTAGCTCCTTTTTGCTAATAATTTTCAAAGGGCAAAATGCATTTTTCTTGTGCCCCAAGGCACGTGGAAGGCCCGTTATTGTTTAGAAACTTGCCCCTGTGCTTCTCCTTGTAGTTGTGCTAAGAAAACACGTGGATGGCTACAAAATAAAGTAGAAAACGGGAAAATTTGACTGTTGTTGTGCATCGCGTCTATTTTTCTGCCATTTTTGCTCTGAGACTCCTGGAGATGCAAATACGTACTATTTTTCATCATTCTTTGATGAAATTCCTTGTCGTCTCTGTTTGTAAAGTGCCATTGAATGGATTCAAAACTTAATTTGTGAGTCTAAGGATTGTTAAGATCGATATTTTGAAGTTGGAATTGCTTAAGCACTTGCAAAAATGGGAATTACCAAAGAAGCTGGATGTGGGACAGAGTTTCGAGAGGAAAGAAAGGGAAAAGGATGAAATGATGAAAGTTACAGGCGTAAAAGATGAAAAAGGTGTTGCCTCGAGAGAAAAAGGATTACCTGTCAGATCCAACTATGCAGAGCCTCCAAAAAATGATTAAAAAGGGGATTTCTTACATAACAAAATCAGAATGATTAAAAAGAATGTCAAAAGGTTGTGGCAGGGAATTCCAATCATTAATCGAGGGCCCAAGAAACGTGATCAGTTCACAATTGGTCCACCTGGTAGCTTTTGGATGTGAATTTGTTAAATGTCACTTTCTAAGGCAAATTGGTAACAAGTAAAGGTCCCTGAATATTCTTCCCTTTTGGGAAAGTGAGCAAGTAAAATGTATAAATGCAATGAGGATACTCTTGCAAATGGTCGTGATTAAAATTTCCTAAGAAAATTTTGAGAAAAGGTTGTCTTTTGAGAAACCATCTCAAGAACCTCGGTTAATTTCTTCTAAGTTAGATTTTCATTCATGTTGAGTTGGTTACAAGTGTATAGCCATCAACAAGCTCTAACACTCTTCTGTAACTTTCCCCTACCGATGAATCTAACAAATTTTTAGTTAATCTGTCATTTTTGGGCAATATTGTGTCTGCTATCACTTATGAATGTCTCGCAAATAGTTTTTCTTGTTATTGTTGCAATATTGCATTAAAATCTTTAGGAATCACACAGATCTCATCCTTGTGATTGTTTAGTGGCATTTGCAATTTCATTTATTAGAAGAGCCTTCATCTGGAAATGAAATAATCAATTTAAAATCACTTTACCTTCATTTGTTGACAAATATTGTTTGTAAGTCTTTGGGTGTACCTTAGGCGTGATTGATAAGAGATTTTGATGTTTAATTGAGTCTTCTAACTCGAGCCTTTGTGTTGGATTCTCAAATATTGTGTGAAAACGTGCAAATATGGGCCTCCATTGATGCACACCTTTTGTTGAAGGAACATTCTAGCTATTTTGAAGCATTTTTCTAATAGTTATTCAAAATGTTGTAAAGGTTGTTAAAGATCTAACATAGTCAAGTTTGTCTTGTTAATCTCCCACCAAAAACCATTCAAAAATAGCTAATCCCACCCCGAACTACCCCTATTTTTACCCTATATATCAACAAAAGAACAAAATTCACTTGCTAAAATATGCGTAACAATCAGGATTCCATAATGTCTTTAGTAACCTTAGCCTTGTGTTGAAAATATCTCCATATTCGGAAGTGACAACTCATGAGAGTCATATTTGGTGTGTTAATCATATTTTCCCAAGGTCTTCTTTATAAAATTTGTGCGAAAGAAAGGTATATGCATCTCCTTCAACAACAGAGGTTACAAAATAGGTTCTCTTACCTTGGTTGAAAGGCACAACCTTAAATAGTTAGGAAAAGATCAAATCCATTTAAGGTGCTACCCACTTCTTCAAGACTTGAGTGCTAAAAAGTCGATACATTGCTTCCCAACTACAAAAAAAGACATACATAATCATTTATCTGCCTCTGAGTGTCCTCTCAAATCCATGATGCTACTCACTTGTGAAGGAGAGTAAATTTGGGTACCAACACTTTGCTTTGTGCAAAAACAATGCCGTTGCCAGGACTCTTTGAAGAATTTAAAGTTTTCCAAACCCTGGTAATGTTTCTTACAGTTTTGTGTGCAAATACATTTTGTAAACATCATTCTCTAGATCAGATTTGTAAAGATTGAACAAAGTTATAAGTTCTATGTGTGTAGTATTTCCAATTTTCCAGTAGTTATTGTACTAATTTTGCCTCACCATTGATAAATTTGGGTGAAGGAAGGTCTTATTTGTAAAGCTTTGCATGATTTTTAGTGTTGATAGACATTTGATAGATTATTTTAGTGCATTTGCACAACTAGGGTGAAAATCCTTAGTGGCGACTCCATGTTGATTTATTTTTGATAAATGCTAGTGTCTTGACCTCTGTCAATGTGAATTTGTTACTAATCTTTGCAAAGATGGAAGGAAGAAGATATTTCTTTGTTAAGGACCCTGCTAGAAGGTTGTTTCCAGAGTTGGGAAAATCAAATTCTGAAGGAAGAGGAATTTGGAAAGTGGTTGGAGATTAGACATCAAGAAAAGGGATCTCCATTGTTGAAAGTGATCAGCCTGTCATTGAAGTTTGTAGTTCTTCCTCAGATGCTTCTGAATCAGGTAGTCTTTCTATAGATCTAAATTCTCCAACTAGAGAGGGTCCTTCATTTGTATTTGAAAAGTTTGAATCTCATTCTGTCCTTGTGCTTTCCAAATCTGATAGAGTTTACCGTGAAAAAGAGCCATTAGGGGATATTCATTTTGAAAATCACATTCCTATTCCTAACAGACCCCTCAGTCCTCATCATCTTGCAACTCCTCCAAGATCACCTCCACAAAACAACATGGCTCAGCTCCACCCAGACCTCCATTTGTTGTTAATACCTTTGGTCCTATCAATTTTAGAGGGATGGCTGGTTACCCAAATGCAGTTCCCCAAGATGTAAGAAATAGATTACCAAAGTTCCAAGGAAATAATGTTATAACTGGTGATCAGCACTTGAAGCTCTTTGTCAATATGATGGAGGAATTTGAGATTGAATTTGAGGATGTATATATCAAATTGTTTATTCATACATTAGAAGAAGATGCAAGGGACTGGTATAAATCTTTGCCTGATAATTCCATTGACTCTTGGGTAGAAATGAATAATGCCTTTAGATTGCAGTATGGTGACAAAACAGACCCTAGGTTTCTTTTGTCAGAATTTGAAAATATTAAGAAGAATCCTAATGAATCAGTGCATGATTTCAACACTAGATTTAATAAGACATTGAGAATATTGTCTATGAATTTGAGGTCATGTGATGAATCATGTCTAATAAAGTATTCAGATGCATTTGATAAGAAAGCTTTTTACTATTTGAGGGATAAGAACCCTGGGACTTTGAGGCAGGCCTTTACCATGGCCCTGCAAATTGAGAACAACATTAAAGTAGTTGGAAAACCTCCTAAGAGGGATGGTGTTAAACTGATTAACCCAGAAAAACCAAGCAAGTAAGGTTGCTGATTTGGAGGAAGTTGTGAAAACTTTGGCAGGGGTTGTAAAAGAAATCTCATACAAATTAGCTCGGGCAGAGAAAGGAATTGGGCAGAGTTCACAAGGTCAGCAAAAGGCACAAAATCATGATAGATTTGGCAATCATCCTAGGGGTGATCAGAGGTCAGATGACAGAGGTAAAGGACCCATAGGAGGAGGAAATAGACAGCCCCAAGCACGTGAAAGTAGAATGGTGCTTGATCCTCTAACTCCAGGGTTGTTGTTGATGAAGCCAATGAAATTGATTGGTGTGATAGATGTTTTCTACCCCATCCTCCATGTGAAGTAGATCAGAAAGTTGAAGAAGCTGATAATGGTGATGATACTGATGATGATGTTTGCATGATGGGTTACTCCACAAGCTCACAATAAGGAGCAACTTCAACTGAAGTGATAAGTGCTCGAATTGCTGCAAGTTTTTGGGATTGCATCCACCGGGTACCATTTCTTCCTCCCTCTCATACTTTTGAAATAGATACGGTACAAGCTTTTGAAATACCTAATAATGACTTTGAATACTTAAGATCTTTAATGATAAAGAAGTATGATGGAGGAATCCCATCTGAGGAGGATAGGCAATTATTGATGAATGTTGTTGTTTCCCAAGAGAAATATTATAACACTAGGAGTAAAGTTGTCAAAGGGGCAGGCCCTCAGGCCAAACCCAAAACTCCATTGCTTACTAGTATTCCTAAAGAAGTTCCTAAGAAAGATGCATCTACCAAAGGCCTTGCTGTCCCAAACAAAATTCATACTTCTCCTCATACCCAAACTATCAAAAATCCCATGCCATCTGATGAGTTTGTCAATCTCCCTCCCAATGTTGCCTTGCCCAAGTATGTTCCATATGACATTGCCCAAGTTTTGAGTCAAATCAAAGTTAGTGTTCCAATTGTTGAGCTGCTTAGGATTCCTGAGCATAAGAAGAGGGCATTTGAATATTTGGGATTGAAAGAAGAAAAGTACCTAAGTACCCTCAATATAAACATTACAGACTCCTCCAATCATTGAAGAGCTAGAAACACCACCAGCATTGGAAGATCTTGGGGAAGCACCTGAGGTTTATTTGGGAACATCTTTGGTTGAGTCTCAATTGAATGTTGATCCATTTTTTACAACTCTGATCATTAAGGACAAACTACTGCATAATTCTATGTTTGATTTTGGAACATTATACAATTTCATGCCTCTTGAGGTCATGAATGAACTAGATATCAAAGTAACAGCAGCATATGAAAGATGTACTTCCATGGACTCTAAAGAGGTGTCAGTTGTTGGATGTGTTGAAGGATTGGTGGTACAACTTGTAGCTTATCCGAGTAAGAACTTGAAACTTGATGTTGTTATTGTTGATTTCCCTACCAAATGGGGTATGTTGTTGTCTAGAAAATGGGTTGTAAGTGTTGGTGGGAGTGTTCAAATGGATATTTCCTATGCCACCATCCCGATTGAGGGAAGCCTTGTCAATTTGTATAGAGAAAAGAAGATGTTGCATCTCATAGAATATCCCAACAATGCCTCTTATGAAGTGTTGTACGTTGATGTTGATGCTGATAATTTTGTTGGATTTTCTTATGGTAAAGAACACAAAATTAATCAATGCAAGTGTCTTAAACAAGTAGGCTCTCCTTGGACTTTTTTGTTTCATGGAGATTTCTCTAAATTTGGAAATGGTGTTGGTATTGTTCTGATTTCTCTAAGCATGGAAGAGTTTTTTTTTCTTTCAAACTTAACTTTGAATGCACTAACAATATTGCAGAGTATGAGGGATTTTTGTTAGGATTAAGAATCACTTGAAGTATGATGTTAAGGGAGATTCGAATCGATTGTCAAGCAAATTAGAAAATTATATGCTACTAAAAATTAGAGAATGAAACAATACAAGCATGCAATCTGGGATTTGATTGAGATGTTTGACTCATTTAATATTTTGCACCATGATAGGAAGTTCAATGTTGTTGCAGACCAGCTTGCAGTATTGGGATCTTGATTTGAAATTTGTTCAATGTCCCCCGAGTTGTGAATATAATTTTGAAGTACTAACAAGGCCATCTGTCCCTGACAACATTAAAAATTGGCAAGTGTTTGATGATGATGCCCAGATAAAATGGTTTCTATATAACCAAGGTGAGTTTTCCAACCAAAGTATTGATTGGGAGCCAATGGTGTGTTTAGTGAGGAAAAGAAACTTTGTTTGGAAAAGATATCATTCAATTGAAAACTAATACCATTCCTAGAGGGTTGGTTTCTCTTGAATCAAAATTTGATAATGTTGATTGCATTATTAATAGAAGTATGTCGATTTCAAGAGATGTTGAGGAGCATGACCTTGGCACAAAGGAGAAACCAAGGAAGATCTGGTTGGGAAGCAATCTGAACAAGGAGGAAAAATAATCCTATGTCCAATTGTTGAAGAAATATCAGGACTGCCTAGCTTGGTCTTATTCTGAACTAAAAGCATACAGAGAGGATTTTTTTCAGCATGAAATTCCTCTTGAAACAAATGCCAAGTCATTTAGACAAAATTAGAGGCCGATTAATCCACTCCTCTCCATGAAGATGCAAGAAGAATTGAAGAAGCTAAGGGATGGAGGGATCATTCAGCCAACAAGGTATTCTTCTTGGGTTGCAAACTTAGTGCCTATTAGAAAAAAGAATGGTGATATCAGGCTATGTGTGGATTTTAGAAATATGAATAGAGCATCAATGAAGGAAAATTATCCTCTCTCAAACATGGAAAATATGCTGCAATTGGTGACTGGTTTTGAGCTTCTTTCTACCTTGGATGGTTTCTCTGGATACAACCAGGTAGTTGTGAAGGAATCAGAACGACTTAAGACCACCTTTACCACTCCTTGGGGTACGTATGTTTATGTCAAAATGCCTTTCAGTCTGATGAATGCTGGAGCTACCTTCCAAAGAGTAATGGATGTTTTTTCTGGTTATATTGATGATTTCATTGTTGTCTACTAAGATGATGTGACTATGTTTTCTAGGAAAATAAATGATCATTTGTAGCACTGGAAAAAATGTTGATGAGGTGCAGAGAATTTGGTATTTCACTTAATCCCAAGAAGTGCCATTTTGGAGTGCAAAAGGCAAAGTTGCTTGGTCACATTGTGTCAAAGGAAGGGGTCATGATTGATCCTGAGAGGGTAGAAGCCATCAAAAAAGTCCCTATTCTAAGAACCAAGAAGGGAATTAAATCCTTCTTTGGGCAAATCGATTTTATCGAGAGTTTTATATCTAACTTTGCTGAGATAACTATCCCAATTACAAGCATGCTAAATAAGGACCAAGTTATCAAATGGGAAGAGGTTTCCATTCAGGATTTTGATGGGATCAAAGAAGCATTGAAACATGCCCCTGGGGATGAGAGACCAACTCCAAATTATAAGAAGCCTTTTCAAATGTTCTCTTTTGCTTCAGAAAACACCATTGCATCTGTTTTATTGTAGAAGCAATGATGAGGGGGCTTAGAGACCAATTTCCTTTTTCCCCAGCAAGGCATCAAGGAGCTGAGTCTCAAGTACACCATCATGGAGAAGCAAGCATTTGCCTTGGTGAAAGCAACAAAGATTTTCGAGCCTTATGTTCCCCACACCATGGTGAAAGATATCTTATCAAAGATGGAGGTATCAAGCAAAAGATGCAGATGAGTGAACAAGTTGCAATATTATGACATGGATATCCAAACCAAAAAATTGTTAAGAGGTTTGGGCTTAGCTAAGCTTATGGCTGAGAGTAACTTGCAAACCATTGAGGTGAATGAAGTAGAGGAAGAAAGGGTTGATGTCCTTCAAAAATTGATGAGTTCTGAATGGTACAAAGATATAATATTTTATCTCATACATCTATGTTGCCCTGAACATTTGAGTAAAAATCAGAAAATATCTCTTAAGTTAGCCTCTCAAAAATATGTCATTACTAATTTTGGGTTAGCTTGGAATAATCGGAGGGAGTGCTCTTAAGATGTATTGCTGAAGATGAAGCCCCAAGAATCATTGATGATCTCCATGGAAGAGTTTGTAAAATTTTGAGAGGGTCACAACTCATAAAATTTTGAGAGCTGGTTATTGGTGGCCCACCCTTTTCAAGGATACAACTCTGCTAGTTAGAAAATGTGAAAGTTACCAGCGTTTTTCTAGAAGAATGAAAGCTTCAGGCTCCCTTCCTTTGCAGCATGTGTCAGTTGAAGCTCCTTTCAAACAATGGGGAATGGACTTCATTGGTGAAATTTTAGATCCTTCCAGTGTTGGTCATAAGTGGATTCTTGTAGCTACTGACTACTTCACTAAGTGGGTGGAAGCAATCCCCACCAAGAAAGCAACACACCAAGTGGTCATGGACTTCATGCTGAATCACATCATCTACAGATTTGGAGTGCCAACTAAGGTTGTTGTTGATAATGCCATGAGTTTTAGAGCCAAACCTTTGGTAGCAATGTGCAAAGAATATGGAATCAATTTGACATATGCTTCTAACTACAATCCCCAAGGAAATGGACAAGTTGAGTCCAGCAATAAAAACTTGTTGAAGATCATTAGAGGAACCTTGGAGTTGAAAAAAAGAAGTGGGGTGAGCAACTGAAGTTTGTTGTTTGGGCTAACAGAATCATTGTCAAAAGAGCTACTGGTAAAAGCCCATTTGAATTGGTGTATGGAACTCAAGCTTTGATGCCCCTTCATTTGCAATTGTCTTCATTTTAGTTTGTTCAACAAATTGAAGATCAAGAAGTTAGTCCATATGAAGCTCGAATCAATCAGATTATTGAGTTAGATGAAGAAAGAAGGGCATCCCATCAGAGGCATGTGAAGTTCAAAGAAAAGTTGAAGAAGTTATTTGACAAGAAGGTGACTCTAAGAGCTTTTAGCATTGGGATTTTATGCTATTATGGGATAATAGGCATGAGGATAAGGGCAAGCATGGTAAATTTTATGCATTATGGATGGGCCCTTATTCAATTGATATTTGAATTGGTGAAAATACCTTCTTCCTAAAAGAATTAGATAGGGAACTACTTGAATTACCTGTTAATGGCAGGCATTTGAAACATTTCCTTGATTGATTTCTCATAATCAAGGTATACTCCATTGTATAGTGTATAGTTATTTGTTTTCATTCTACTTTTGTGTTTTTGTTCATTCTGGTCCTTGGTGACCTAGTTTTGCTAGTTTCTCGTTTTTTTTGGAGGATGGTTATGGTTTCTCTTGCTCTATAAGCTTATTCTTTGACTCTGTTTCCCAATGGTCTATTTTTGGCACTTGGTCTGCTATTTTCTCTTGTAGTACTCATAGGGAGTGTCCATCCCCGAGTCGAGCCGATGTTGGTGCTCAAATTAGTCTCATCCCATTTGTCATTGAAATTCTTTAGTTTGTGGGCTCTGTCGTGTTTTCTATCTCCCTGTATTGATGCATGAAAACTTTGTCCTCCATTTTGTTTGCCATGATCAGTCCCTTCCTTGGTCGAGGATCACTTAAAAGTCTAGAATTTGTTTTTTTGTTCCTCTGTCCATATGAAAGAGTCTATAACTTGGGTGTAAAACTTGGGTTTTTCCTTTCCTTCCATTTTCCACAGTCACGTTTTTTTGTCCATGTCCTTTTTGTCCCAAATATTTGTGAAAACATGATTGGATGCGGCTCGGGGATCATATTTGGGCCTTGTAACATTTCCAAACTCTCCGACCATGAAGAAAATTCATTTCCAAGCTCAAATGGTGATTCTCCTACATTTTACGGTTTAACGGGTGTATTTTTCCCCATCAAATTTGCATCTCAGCATCAAGGAAACGTGGCATGTCAACGCTCATTTGAGGATCTACCTCGTGGACCCACCTTGTCCACGTGGAGGGTCGTGATCAAAAAGACACGTGGAGGTTTCCGTAGCCTTGTCCATACTTAGATTTTTTTTCATACGGTCGGTATAGTTTTGGCAGACCGGGGACACATGACAGGTTGGCACTTGTTCAGGGTCTCCATTTTCAAGTGCCATCTCAAAGTTGCGCCATGGAGACACATGGAGGCTTCTGCCGGCTCTGCTCTATACTTGAAATTTTTAAAGCAATTTTGAAAGGCCCGGACATGTGGAGGGACCGCTTATTTGGGGGCTAGCCCCTAAGTTTTATTTTGAAGGAGTGTTAGGAGGACACTTGGAGGCATCCACTCACTCTGCCCCTGCATGGACTTTTCAACGGACAACGAAAAATCTCATGGACCCTAGACACATGGAGCCTTCCGTTGATCCTTCAACTTTCTTAACAACTCTGTTGGACTGAGACATGTGGCAGGCCGGCGCTAGTTTGGGGTCTCCACTTTTTAGGACCATACTGAAGGTGCGCCAAGGCAACATGTGGAGGATTTGCTGGATCCTTTTTGGCTAAGATTTTTCAAAGGGAAAAATGCATTTTTCTTGGGCCCAAGGCATGTGGAAGGCCCGCGCTTGATTGGAAACTTGACCTTGTGCTTCTCTTTGCAAATGTGCTAGAAAACATGTGGACGGCTACAAAATAAAGTAGAAAAGGGATAGAATTGATTGTTGTTGCATCATGTTTGTTTTTCTCGCCATTTTTTCTTTGAGACTCCTGGAGATGCAAATATGCACTATTTTTCATCATTCTTTGATGAAATTCTTTGTCGTATTTGTTTGTAAAGTGCAATTGAATGGATTTAGAACTTAATTTTTGAGTCCAAGGATTGTTAAGATCGATATTTTGAAGTTGGAATTGCTTGGGCACTTGCAAAAATGGGAATTACTAGAGAAGATGGATGCAGGGACAAAGTTGCAAAGGAAAGAAAGGGAAAAGGATGAAATGATGAAAGTTATAGGTGTAAAAGATGAAAAAGGTGTTGCCTCGAGAGCAAAAAGGATTACCTGTCAAATCCAGTTGTGCAGAGCCTCCAGAAAATGATTAAAAATAATGTCAAAAGGTTGTGGCAGGGAATCCTAGTCATTAGTCGAGGGCCCAAGAAACGTGATCAATTCACAATTGGTCCACCTGGCAGCTTTTGGATGTTAATTTGTTAAATGTCGTTTTCTAAGGCAAATTGGTAACAAGCAAAGGTCCCTAGAATATTCTTCTCTTTTGAGGGGAAAAGTGAGCAAGTAATATGTATAAATGCAATGAGGATACTCTTGCAAATGGTTGGGAATAAAATTTCCTAAGAAAATTTTGAGAAAAGCTCATCTTCTCGAGAAACCATCCAAGAACCTAGTTAATTTCTTCTAAGTTAGATTTTCATTCATGTTGAGTTGGATACAAGTGTATAGCCATCAATAAGCTCTAACACTCTTCTCGTGTAACTTTCCCCTACTGATGAATCTAACAAATTTTAGTTAATCTGTCATTTTTGGGCAATATTGTGTCTCGCTATCACTTCGAATGTCTACAAATAGTTTTTCTTTTTCATGTTGCAATCTTACATAAAAATCTTTAGGAATCACACATATCTCATCCTTGTGATTGTTTAGTGGCATTTGCAATTTCATTTATTAGAAGAGCCTTCATCCGGAAATGAAATAATCACTTTACCTTCATCTGTTGACAAATATTGTTTGTAATTCTTTGGGTGTACCTTAGGCGTGATTGATCAGAGATTTTGATGTTTAATGCAGTCTTCTAACTCGATCCTTTGTGTTAAATTCTCAAAGATTGTGTGAAAACGTGCAAATATGAGCCTCCATTGATGCACACCTTCTAGTTGAAGGAACATTCTAGCTATTTTGAAACATTTTTTCTGATAGTTATTCAAAATGTTGTAAAGGTTGTTAAAGATCTAGCATAGTCAAGTTTGTATTGTTAATCTCCCACCAAAAAACCATTCAAAAACAACTAATCCCACCCTGAACTACCCCTATTTTTGCCCTATATATCAACAAAAGAACAAAATCCACTTGCTAAAATATGCAGAACAATCAGGATTCCATAATGTCTTTAGTAACCTTAGCCTTGTGTTGAAAATATCTCCATATTCTAGAAGTGACAACTCGTGAGAGTCATATTTGGTGTGTTGATCATATTTTCCCAAGGTTTTATTTATAAAATTTGTGCAAAAGAAAGGTATTTGCATCTCCTTCAATAATAGAGGTTACAAAATAGGTTCTCTTACCTTGGTTGAAAGGCACAACCTAAAATAGTTAGGATAAGATCAAATCCTTTTAAGGTGCTACCCACTTCTTCAAGGCTCCGATCGCTAAAAAGTCGATAAATTACTTCCCTGGCTACAAAATGACATACATAATCATTTATTTACGTCTAAGTGTCCTATCAAATCCATGATGTTGCTCGGTTTGTGAAGAAGAGTAAATTTGGGTACTAACATATTGTAGTAATTATATCAATTATTATTGTTCAATGAATGGAATACGTAGAGAAAGGAAGGTTCCAAGAACACCACAAGAGAATGGTGTTGTAGAAAGAATGAACATGACAATCATGGAATATGCTAGAAGTATGAGGATACATGTTGGATTGCCCTTGCAGTTTTTGGCAGAAGTAGTTAATACAACGGTTTATTTGATTAACCGTGGGCCTTCAAGTTCACTAAATAGAGGAATACCAGAGGAATTTTGGACCAGAAAAGAGGTAGATCTTTCTTTTCTTAAAGTTTTTGGTTCAAAAGATTTTGTGCATATTGATAAGGAAAATAGAAAAAAGTTGGATGCAAAATCCAAGAGATGCACTTTCATTAGTTATGGATCTGATGATTTCAGATTTCTTTTTTGGGATTTAGAGAATTCTAAAATTATTATTAGTTGTGACTTTGAATGGAATGAAAATAGAATGTACAAGGATCAAATTTTGGTACCCAAGGATGAACCAATTGAGAAGTTTGTGAATGAAAATGAACTCTTAGATTTAAAACTCATACCTACTGGGTTACACAATAACCGATGTCGATTGACCCTTGACCGACATCATTCAGCTAAACCGGTATTCGGTTAGTAGAATCGGCGTTGACTATAGGTGATGTCGACACTAAAATTTTCCTCCATAATTTCTATTTCATTAATGTATGTATTAGGAATAGGATGTTGTTAAGTATAATTAGTAGTAGCGTCGATAGAAGATAACGGCGCCACAAGATAAAAGCCGCCAATAATGTGGAGTACGGTAATACAAAGTACAATAGGAATGTTGTAAAAAGTAAATATTTGTTGTAAGTGGTCCCAGTAATGTTAAAATGTCAAAGTTTGGGTAATTAGAGAAGTAGGGTCTACATGATTAAGAATTAGAAATATTATATTGGTAATAAGGACAAGGAGTGAGGTCATAAATATTTTGTGTATTTTATTTGTAAAAAGTCTAAAAATGCGGAACCCATGTAAAATGATAAGGTTTATCTTATCTTAAAAGATAAGCTTACATGTACAGATAAGAGTTAAGGTATGGAATATGATTCGTCAGAGTGGATTTCTTATCCTATCTTAGAGATAAGATGGATAAGCCTGGAAGTTCTATAAATAGAGAGGCCACCCCCCTCATTTAGCATAGAAGGAAGTAGTGAGAAATATTGTAGGAAGTGTGTAAAGGAAGCCATCAGTTTAAAGGTGTGTTGAAGAAGCCATTAAGAGGTGTAATTGTAAAGTTTCTCCCATAGTCTTGGTGAAAGGCAAGTGAAGTCAATAACACTTGAAGTACCTCATGGGTGAGATTGTAACAATTTCATGTTAATATTATAATTTACTTTGATATTTCATATTTGTCATCATTCTGTCTTATCATAGTCGATGGTATTCTTGTGTTATGTTTGTTGTTTTGTTTCCAGATTACATCCACCAAACTAAAGGTTGTGCATTAGTAAATAATCATAGCACGAGGAGTTCCCGGTGAAGAATTATCATAGTGCCGGATTGGTGATGACATTTTGGTTTCATTGTCGGGACCATTCCTCGTTGGTGGATTTTCTGGAGAGATATTCCCACTTAGTCAAAATCAATTGGAGGGTAACCTTATTTTTACTGTGCATAGTAGTTACCATGGTAAAGTCATTTTTACCATGAATAGTAGTTACCATGATAAAGTCATTTTTGCTGTGAATAGTATTTATCACAGTAAAGTCACTTTTTACCGTGAATAGTATTTACCGCAGTAACTTCACTTTTTACCGTGAATAGTGTTTACCACAATAAAGTCGGCTTTTACCACAAAAGTCAAGTTTTACCATAGTTTACCATGGTCATTTCTATTTTACTGTAGAAAGGTGTAAAGTCACTTTCTAGTATAGTGATTCCAATTATTTGTGCACATAAGTCTTGTTGATTATACTTGTGGGTTGGTATTTCACGGTGGTTACTTTTGAAAATGGGAAAGATTCCTGTTTTTTCAGCTCAATCTAATGAAGATGTTTCTTCTTTCATTCAAGAGTTTAAGCGATCTTGTATTTGTAATGGCCTTATAAGAAGGGAACAATGGACTGAATATTTTCCTACCTTTTTGGATGGTTCAAAGACTTAGGTGGTTTGAAACACTCAAAGATAATGTCAAAATTCATGGGATTTATTAACTAAAAGTTTTCTTGAAGAATTTTGTGAACAATGAAATATGCAGATCTCATGATAGAGATCACAAAGCTATCCCAAGGAGAGAAGGAGAAGATAAGGGACTATCATGCTCATGTTCTAGAGCTAAGGAGGAAGCTCGATGCCCGATCCTAAGGAAGGATTAGCGGATGGGTTGATGAATGGCATGGATAATCTCCTCTGTAAGCACTTCATTCTTGGGATGAAGCCGAGATCGACAACGAGTGAAGTATGACCGCCCACTACTATTGAACAAGTAAAGGAGATTGTAAGTAGATAAGAAGAAAGCATGGAAGAGGAGCCCAAAGAAATTGTTGCTAAAGTAGAGCCTACACTACTAGCACCTTTGGTCCGAATCCACAACCACTCCCGGTGAGCACAAATATTTCTCCCAAGACATCTACCGAGTATGAAGATTTTCTCAAAAAGATGGGTCAATAACTATTAATCTTCTTCAAGGAAAGGAATTTAGTTCTCGGGAGGAGATAAAGGTCCAAAAAGAAATATTTCTGAAGTTGTATGTTATGGTTGTTATAAAAAGGGTCATTATAAGTATAATTGTCCAGATAGAGCTTCTACATCTGGTAAAGGAGATAATGATAAAGGAAAAACACCTGTGAATTCTTTTGATGTAGTAGATAAGAGCAGAAATAATGAAGTAGATGTGTTTGTAACAAAAAGAAAGAAAGAAAAAGATAATCAAGATGGAAATGATCCTAAGAAAATGAAAGAAGAAACTAGTAAGAAACATAGGAGAAGAAAGTTGGGTGTCGGGATTTTTGATTTCACAGAGACAAGGACCATACTCCATCTTAGAAGATCTATCCAAAAGGCCTCGCAAATATTACATATGGTCAACTTCTCGTTATGTCTTCGAGAAGAGGCAGGAGCTGTGAAGTGGACTCAATGCTCGACGAAAGAAGGAGGTTGAGATCCCTATTTTGGAGGCAGAGGCAGATCCCTATGCTCCACAAGCTGAGGTATTATGTAATGGTATTTCAATTCATAATGTCTTAGTTGATGGAGGTGCTGCAGTTAATGTAATGACCAAGTTTGTAATGAATATGTTGGGTTTAAAAATTGATCACCCCTCAACACTTATGTTAAGGTCATTAAATAAGGGAAAAACTAAACCAAAAGGTGTTGTTTCAAATGTGGTAATATCTCATTATGGGTGTTGTATGTGTGATAGACTTTCAGTGATGAAAAATGGTATTGTTGCGTACCCAATGTTGTTGGGAAGGCCATGGCTAAGGAGAGTTCATGCAAGAAACTACTAGAATGAAGGCTTCATGAAACTTGGATGTGGAAGAGAGAGGGTGAAGATAAACGTGATCCCTCGGCATCATAAGATAGAACATGTGGATTCAAGTGATGAAACTGATGATTGGACATCCTCTGATTACTCTAGTACCAGTGAAGTGGACACAGAAGATGAAGAAAGTGAGGTTGATGTTTCAGTCATGGATATCCTTCCAATCACACCGACTCATAAACCCATAAAATTATCTGAAGAATAAATTAATGATCATCTCCAACAAATAAAGATTGGTGATGCTGTGATGGAGAGTGAGAAGGAATGCTACCTCCAGCTCTTTCGAAGGTACATACACCTATTCACTTTTGATTACAAGGAACTCCGTCAAGTAAGTTGGGTAGAACATTGTATTGAGTGGTAGATGGTGCTAAGCACATAAAACAAATGCCATATAGAATGAATCCTAATTTTTCCAAGACCGTAAAATAAGAAATAGATAAGTTGCTTGATGCAGGGATTCATATTTCTTTGTGGAGATTTCAGAATGGGTTTCTCCCATTGTGATCTCAATAAAAAGAATGGGAAGCTACGCATTTGTGTTGATTACAGGGAAGCTCAATAAGGCAACAAAGAAGGATCATACCCTCTTCCATTTTCGATCGATCTTGACGAAGTCACGCTGGAGTGCTATAGTTTTGTTGATGGATATAGTGGCTACAACCAAGTTCGTATAGCAGAGAAATATCAGCTGAAGACCACATTCACCACTCCTTGGGGAACATTTGCTTATAGAGTTATGCCTTTTGGGTTGTGTAATACTCCAGCAACATTCCAACGTTTGATGAATAGGGTGTTCAAACCCTACATTGGGACCTTCATAAGAGTATTTCTGGATGATTTTTACATCTATGGGAGTAAGTTGGACCACCTGCAACAAATGGAGACAACATTTCAAAGGTTAGATGAAGCACAAGCCTCACTAAACCCTACAAAGTGTGTCTTTGGATGTTCTAAAGGCGTTTTGTTAGGGCATGTTGTATCCAGAGATGGTATTGGTACTGATCCTGATAAAGTTTCAAAAATCAAAGATTTACCATTTCCTATTAATAGAAGTAAGTTGAGATCATTTTTAGGCCATGTGGGTTACTATAGAAGGTTCATCAAGAATTTCTCAAAGATTGCACAACCACTAACCCAGTTCTTGAAGAAGGATGTTACTTATGAACCAGGAAATAAGGCACATGAAGCTTTTGGACAACTAAAGGAAGCCCTGGTGTCTTCACCTATTTTGAAGAATCCAGATTGGAGCAAGCCATTCATTGTGTACACTGATGCCTCGATGCAAAGACTAGGAAGTACTTTGAGCCAAAATGATGAAAATGGGAATGAACATCCAATTTACTTTGGGAGCGCATAAATGAGCAAAGTCTTGAGGTAAATTATACTTATGAATCGTAAAAGAGGCTTTGCTATCATTTTTGTTTTAAAGAAGTTTAGAAATTACTTGCTAGGGAAAAAATTTCTAGTTATAACAGATCATCGTGCTCTAAAATATATTGTAATAAGCCTAACCCATCGTGAGGATAGCAAGATGGATAATTTTGCTACAAGAATTTGAATTTGATATTATAGATAGGCCAAGAAAGAAGCATGTCAATGCAGATGCACTCTCTCGAGCCTATGATGGTTTAGGATCATCTTGTGATGATGATGATTTCCCGATGCAAAGATTGTTATCCCTTGACACAATCCCTAGTGAATACATAGATATTTGGAATTATCTGAATGAATTCAAGTTTCCTGATGGTGCCAATGCAAAAATTAAGAGAAAGATTACTCAAGCCGTAGTCTATATATTATATTCTCGCATGGAGTATTATTTCGAATAGGACCCGATGGACAAGATAAGAGGGCATTGGACGTGATCAAGGGAAGGAACTGCTAGAAGAATTCCACAATGGTACATGTGAAGGGCACTTCTCCTGACAACTTACAAAGCAAGAAGGATCTTGGATGCAGTTATCACCGCCCACTCTTTTTAAAGATTGTTATAATTATTGTAAGATATGTGATATTTGTCAAACACATGGTAACCGTAAGACTTCATCACTCCATTATGTCCTATTCTTCCACTTGGTCCCTTTGAAAAGTGGGGAATAGACATTCTAGGTCCACTTCCAACTACATCACGCCAAAATAAGTATATTGTAGTTGCCATAGATTATTTAACTAAGTGGGTTAAAGCTAGGCCATTGAAAACAACTTCCATGGATGAAGTGGCAAGGTTCATATATGAACGCATTGTCACCAGATTTGGTTGCCCATTAGAAATTGTAACAAATCAGAAGCCACTTCATTAATGAGGTGGTAAAAGCCCTAGTCAATAAGTTTTCTATTAAGCACAGGAAGGCAACAACATACAAGCCAAGCACAAATGGACAGGTGGAACGAACAAATTTTGTGTTGTGTCAAATTCTAGCAAAAGATGCAGCCTTGCAGGTACATAAATGGGATAAGAGGATTCATGCAAAGATTGTGGGCATATAGGGCAACATCAAAGTCAAGAACAGGATACTCCCCATTTCGGGCTTGGCTTATGGCATTGATCCAGCTTCTTCCTATTGAGTTTGATATTCCCACAAACAAAGTAATGGAAAATGAAAGAATGGATGAAAGTGATTCAAGAAAAGAAAGGTTGGTACATCTTCATTTCTAGAGGAAATGAGGGAAATAGCTAAGGATACAAGCTATAAGAAGAAAATGAAGCGAAGGAATACTTTGATCAAAAGATCCGTGGTCTCCATTTCATGTGAATGACTTGGTTCTAGTATATGATTCCGTATACAAAAAAAGAAGACAGAAAATTTCTTCCAAAATGGATGGGGCCCTACAAAATAAAGCAATGTGCATGAAAATGGTACGTACTGACCGGGAGGAATTGGATGGCACTCCCATTACGAAATGGGTCAACCATGACAAGTTGAAGATTTTCCAAGTACTGAGATAGTCTACTCCGAGGACGGAGTAGAAGCTAGGAAGGGGGAAGATGTCGACACTAAAATTTTCCTCCATAATTTCTATTTCATTAATGTATGTATTAGGAATAGGATGTTGTTAAGTATAATTAGTAGTAGCGTCTGATAGAAGATAACGGTGCCGTCAGTACGGTGTCACCAATAATGTGGAGTACGGTAATAGTCAAAGTACAATAGGAATGTTGTAAAAAGTAAATATTTGTCGTAAGTGGTCCGGTAATGTTAAAATGTCAAAGTTTGGGTAATTAGAGAAGTAGGGTCTACATGATTAGGAATTAGAAATATTATATTGGTAATAAGGACAAGGAGTGAGGTCATAAATATTTTGTGTATTTTATTTGTAAAAAGTCTAAAAATGTGGAACCCATGTAAAATGATAAGGTTTATCTTATCTTAAAAGATAAGCTTACATGTATAGATAAGAGTTAAGGTATGGAATATGATTCGTCAGAGTGGATTTCTTATCCTATCTTAGAGATAAGATGGATAAGCCTGGAAGTTCTATAAATAGAGAGGCCACCCCCTCATTTAGCATAGAAGGAAGTAGTGAGAAATATTGTAGGAAGTGTGCAAAGGAAGCCATCGGTTTAAAGGTGTGTTAAAGAAGCCATTAAGAGGTGTAATTGTAGAAGTTTCTCCCATAGTCTTGGTGAAAGGAAAGTGAAGTCAATAACACTTGAAGTACCTCATGGGTGAGATTGTAACAATTTCATGTTAATATTATAATTTATTTTGATATTTCAGATTTTTCATCATTCCGTCTTATCATAGTCGATGGTATTCTTGTCTATGTTTGTTGTTTTGTTTCTAGATTACATCCACCAAACTAAAGGTCATGTGCATTAGTAAATAATCATAGCACGAGGAGTTCCTGGTGAAGAATTATCATAGTGCCGGATTGGTGATGACAAAGTGACCGGTGTTAGTTCTCACAAAATTGGAAACAAATGTCCAAGAGGTCCAGAATGAGCCTCTGGTACCCTAAACTCCTATGAGAAGGTCACAAAGGGTAAGTAAACCTTCAGAAATATTTACACCTTCTCTATCTTATTTATTATTGACTGATAATGGTGAACCATAAAGTTTTGAAGAAGCAATGCAAGATGAGACCCATGTTCAATGGGAACATGGCATGGATGAGGAGATGGACTCCTTGGAACAAAACCAAACTTGGGATTTGGTTAAGTTGTCAGCATGTAAGAGGACATTGCAAAACAAGTGGGTTTACAGGATCAAAGAAGAAGAGGGTGGATAGAAAAGGTACAAGGCAAGGCTTGTAGTAAAAGGATTTGCACAGAAAGTAGGTATTGACTTTGGTGAAATATTTTCTCATGTTGTTAAAATGACTTTCATACGTACTGTATTGAGTTTAGTTGCAATAGATGATTTGCATTTAAAGCAACTAGATGTGAAGACGACTTTCCTTCATGGTAATTTAGATGAAGGGATTCATATGCAAAGCCACTTGGGTATGAAGTTGAGGGTAAGGAGAAATTAGTGTGCAAGTTGAAAAAGAGCCTATATAGAATCAAGTAAGCTCCAAGGAAATGGTACATGAGGTTTGATAGTTTCATGCATGAGCATTATTACTTGAGATGTGAATCTGACCATTGTATTTATTTCAAGAAGCTTGAAAATGGGAGCTATATTATTTTGTTATTGTATATGGATGATATACTTATTGCAAGATTTGGTATGTAGGACATTGGTGAGCTTAAGGGAAAGCTAGCTCACACATTTTCTATGAAGGATTTAGGAGCAGTAAAAAGAATCCTTGGCATGCAAATACACAAAGACGGAAGAACAAGAAATTGTATTTGTCTCAGGAGGATTATATCTACAAGGTGTTAGAAAGGTTTAAAATGTAGAATTTAAAACCTGTAAGTACACCTATGGTTGGACACTTCAAATTGAGCAAAGATCAGTGTCCTTCATCACATGAGGAGGTCAAATACATGACACGAGTACCATATGCTTCAACAATTGGGAGTCTCATGTATGTTATTGTTTGTACCAAATAAGACATTGCAAATCAAGTGGGATTTGTGAGTAGATTTATGGCCAATCCAGATAAAGAGCATTGGAAAGAAGTCCAATGGATACTTAGGTATTTGAGAGGGACATCTAGCATGTAATTATGTTATGGAGGTTCGGTTATTTCTTTATCTGGATATGTTGATTCGGATATGGTTGGAGATCTGGATGGTAGAAGGAGCACTACTAGATATATTTTCACAGTAGGTGGGATGGTAGTTAGTTAGATATTGAGATTGCAGAAGGTTATGGCTTTGTCTACTATAGAGGTAGAGTATGTTGCTATATACATGCTAGAAAGAGATGATATGGATGAGCAGGAGTTCATGGCGAGTTGGGAATGGAGCAAGATGATTGCAAATTGTTTAGTGATAGTCAGAGTGTAATTCATTTGGCAAAGATCTTAGTGTTTCATTCTAGAACGAAACATATTCAGTTGAGATATCACTTCATACGACAAGTATTGTAGGATGGGTAGCTAAAACTGGAGAAGATTCATACGATTAAAAACCCTGAGGATATGCTAATGAAGCCATTAGAAAAAGAGAATTTTGAGCTACACTCCACTTTTATTGGTCTTCGAGTTTGAGACTTGAAGAGGAAGAAACAAAGCTAAGGAATGGATCCAAGGATGACAATGTACAGGTATAATACAGTAATTTATCTCCAAGTGGGAGATTGTTGAGATGTGGAGCTCAATTACTTCAGTTTAGCATGTTATATCAACTTGCTAGAAAACACAGTAACTAGCATCGGTTATGAAGGGACCGACATCGATCACCTATGACCGGCATCAATCATGCATGTAGGAACTGTCATCAGTTAGGGCTAATCGGCATCGGTTACCTGTGCGCGAGTGTTTTATTTAACTCGCGGGAATTAGATCTAATTTTAGTATTAAATCAGATCTATTGATTATAATTACATGGTTAAGTGCCCTAAGTTTGTATAAGGTATTTATAAGATAGAAAGCTAGGGTTAGAAGAGAGTTAATGATTATTGTGAAAATAATCATGAGAGAAAATTCTTGGAGAAGGAGAAGCTTGAGAGAAAGAAAGTATTGTACATCATGAGAGGTGTGGAAGATTGTAAATCTTCATTGTATATCTTTTGAAAGCTTCGGATAATAGATTAGCTTGTTTCTTGGTGGATGTAGCCCACATTGGGTGAACCACGTTAAATCTAGTGTTGATTTATATCCCTTATTTTTTATATTTCTTTTGGTAGAATATCCAGTTTTATTAAATGTATGTTTAGATCTCGATATATTATCTGTACAACCGGTGTGTTAATCCCAACACATTCAACTCCCCGTAGTCCACACGAATTCTAATTCTTCCATCTTTCTTTATATTGATTACCATAGGGATAATTCTAATTATAATTCCTCTATGGGCTCAATAATGTCAGATTCCAACATCTTGTCAATTTCTTGTTTAACTTTTATGTGCAGGTTAGGGTTCATTCTATAAGGTCTCTTCCTAACCAGGTGTGCACCTTCTTTTAAATTAATTTTCATCTCGCCCAAATATTCATGCACTCCTTTCAATTCATGGTAGCCCCTAGGAAAGAAATCTAAGAAATCGCGTAGCAACTCAATTATCTTAGCCACTTTAGAGTCAAACTAGTAATCTCCAATTATAGCCTTCTTAGGTTCAACATTTGTGCTAATGTTCACTTTCCTCATCTTCATAGGTTCATGGTAGGCATGCAACTTCTCATCCACACTTTCTAAGACCTTGCTCGTACCCTCTAAATGATCTATGTCCAAATTTTCCACTTCTTCATCATCCACTATATAGACCATATTTCCTTTCTCCTTCTCCAGGTAAGCACGCTCAAGCATTTTTGGATTTGTCTCATCTACTTCGTCAAAACGTACTTCTAGGTTTGACTCACCAAATAATTCTTGAATGAGTTCTTCAGCCTTTACACTATCTCCCATAGTCAATCGCTTCATAACCTGTAATTCCTCTTTCACTTTGGAGGTTTAGTGGAGAAGTAGTCAAAAGTTTGGATCATTCCTGCAGTCAAGTCTTGCCAATTTCCAATCTCTCTATGCAGCTCCACATAAACATACCAAGCATCCACACACCTTACGAGGTGAAATAAAGTTTGTGTACCCACAATGAAGGTGGTAAAGCTTCTTGACCCTATTTCCGAGTCTCTCACACCTTTGTTGAACGTGGTGTTGAACAAGCGTATTACCATGATATTCATAGATTTAAGTGGGTGCATTACTCCTGAGAAACTGAGCTGATAGAGTAATTCTCACTTCTCTCCATTCTATGATATTATCCCTATGAACCATCCACCAACGTGTTATTGTCTCACCCAGGGTATACACTAACATATTCGTTATGTCCACCTAATCCTTCCATTGTACTTCCATGGCTCGCAAGAATACCTCAGGGTTTCCTTCACTAGTGTACCGGGGTATTGTGTTCTTGCCTTTCTTACCTCGCATCCAACCATCTCGTAAGTGTCATGTGCCCAATTGTCATGGGAAATACTTTTAGTATCATTGATGGACTATGCATCATCCCACTGGAGAATTCCTTCCTTAGATGGCTTAGGCACTTATGGATCTTGAATGGTGCATACATAAATTTTGTTCAAGTCTTATTCACGAGCTCAATATAAGGTGTAGATTTCCTATCTAAAAAGGGATAATAACTCATTCTTCCTTGTTCTCAAAACTGATATATCCCTTATTGAACCGTAGATCAACATTATTTACATAGCACCAAGGGCACCCAAGTAGAGCTGGGAAGTTGTCCACTTCTACAAGTGTTAAGACCTCAAAGTCCCCAATGAACTTGGCCCTTATATAGTAATGGATGCATCCTTCAATACTCCAATTGGCATGGCCTTAGTCTGATTTTCCATATACAACACATTGGAAGATGGTTGCAATGGAGGTCTACCCATCTAAACCCATGCATCTAAGGTAAGAAAATTCACTTCTGCGCATGTGTCAATCAAAATATTGCTCAAAATCCATCCATCCACAACAACATTCAGAGTGATCTCCTTGTCATAATCTAAGCTATGGGGAGGGAGATTAGCATGCAAAATCTGCCATCCATTCTCAATACCAGCGTGGAGTGTTTCCTTTCAACCAACTCCCTAGTAATGGAATAATATTCTCCTGATGTAGCATCTTACATACTTCCTTCAAATCATCAACATCCGACTAGAAAGTCTCAGTTTCCTTCTTCTGTTCCAACTTCCGTGACTGTTCCTTTAAACATTGTATTTCACCCTGCATATTTCTGAGTACCTCCATGGTTTCCTGATAAACCTCCTTCTGATGTGTAGGGTCTAGGTATTTTACATGTAAAACCTCCTCCTTAGTGATGGTAGGATTTTGTTACAATGTTTCTCTGGTGCACGTAGCCTCGAGCATGTAGTAATCTTCACAAGTACTACCTCGGGATCTGAGTGTTAACTTCAAGATACGGTGTGTTGTATTCTAACCATCCCTGCACCCTTGTTCTCTTATTTTTGTTTCTTGCTTAGATGTTCATATAAGTCATGGTACTCTTCATAGTTATGATTCTTTCCACAAAAAGAAACAAGTAATTTTCGTAGCACATTCACACATGTAATGGTCGGGGATCCACACGTATAGCATGTTCCACGAGGGAACTCACTTCGTCCACCACCGCGGCCTCGGCCTTTGAATCCACCATGGTATCCTCAACCTCTACCACGACCTCCCTCAAAGTGCCTTCATTTTGATCATGATCATGTTGCTCACCTTTATCCTTAGAGTTATTCGAAACTCCCATCTTGTCATATACCAATATCAATGGCATAATGGATCTGATCAATCAACCTGCAATCTTCAGTATTGTGAGTCATGGACCGAAAATTTTACATTAGTATGACACATTCTTTCTTATCGCTTTGTTGCAACAATGGATAGTAGTTTTCATCATTGTCCAAATGACATATCTCACATTCCAAGTAATAAGGAGCGCATCGATCTGCGAGGACAACTATTCTTAGTATTCCCCTCTACTTCACAATTTGTGCACCAAATTCCACTGTGTGTCTTGTGTGTTGTATTAGGCGATAGTTTCTCCAACTACTTTGTCATTGCTGAAATCTAAGCTTCCAAGAATGGGCTCACTCCAGTTGTCTATGCCCTCGACTACCTCTACGCGCAAAAATACTTCAAGTGCCTCGCATAGGTCTATATTCATCTTATGTGAGAGTGCCCTTCTAAAAGGCGTAATCAGGCCTCCAAGAACCACTTTGTGCATGTTGAATTGCATGGATATCATATGATAGTTTAGATAAGAGTGTTTTGAAATGAGCATCATATTCTTGGACACTCTCAGTAGTGCCCTGCTTGATATCCTTGAGCACGCTTATACTTTTCTACTTGAACTCAGGGATATAAATTCCTTAATGAAAGCATCCCATAACATTGTATAATCCACACAAGTCTGATCAGGGTCAAAAATTTTGTACCAATTTTGTGCACGTCTCTGTAATGTAGTTGCAAACTGACTTGCCTTGCGCTCTGAAGTTGTAATTCCTTTTGCGCACCACAATATCTCACACATATGCACATGCTTAGAAGCATCTTCTATTCCCCTATACTATGGGAGATGAAGTGACATCTCCATGTAAATATTCTAGGGCTGGTGAAGACCATGCCCACCATATCTAGAACCTCTTGTGTTGCCTCCGCCCCCTGAGATCTGCCGGATCCACTAGATCCCGAGCAACTTGTTTCTCCTAATCCTCCACCTATAACAGAATTGAACTAGAGGATGCACTACCCTGTGTCCCAATAGTGGTGTTAAACTGAACTCCTACAGTCTACAAAGTTGTGCTACTCCCCAATGTGAGTCCAAATTTTTATGCGTCTGTGTTCTATGTCGGTGACGTGCCTAAAAAGGTTTTTCCAAACGGTCCTCCAAATAACATGGAAGATGTCTACTCGGCCATAAATGTACTTGTTATTTGATTCACTCCTGAACTTGTTGATAAGTCAACTCTACCTCTTGCTACTCTACTACCCAAACTAGCTTGTTGACCACTTGGTTGTACTAGAAACTAGAAAACCAAGTGCAAGGGCTAGGTTATCAGGTAGATTCAAATGCATGCCCATGACCCAAGTTGTCTCTGTTGGCACACTCTCATAAGAGGTTGATGAGGGTTCCCTGTCATGTTTTCCTAAATGGGGAGTTCCAGATGCTCTAGCTCCACATCCTTTGCGTGAGCTCCAAATCCTTCACGATCCATCTCTCTCCTCAATGCCATTCATTCTGCAATCTCGCATTACTTCTCTAAATCCCTCTCGCACGCCTCATTGAACTTAAGCCACCTTTCTTCTCTTTGCCTCTCTGCCGCTAGGTCCTCCATCCTTCACCACACCTGCTCCTACCCCCATGCATGGTGGGGTTTAGCTAGCCATCAACTTCTCTTCCAAATTCAAGGTTACCATCAAGATCTTGATCGCCAATGGAATTCCTTGCAGATATGTTCCCCTGGGATAACATAAAACTGAAACTTGGCTACCTTCGGGCAAGAATAGGTGGAGATTGAGTACTCTAAAAGATAGCTATTTTGAACACCATGGAACCAAGTATCCACAGCACGCGTCCAAATCACATCAACATCATAGAGGACCTGAAATTATTCTTGGGTCCAAAAAGTGTGTGAAACCTCCAATTCCTTTTAGACATGTAAGCAACCAGCCACTCATATAGCTCTATTAGGAAGATAACAAATAATCTCTCATATAAGCATTCATACATATTCTGCTCCACCCACATGCGTGTGTCAAACTTAGATCTAGTGTTGAATCTCTGAGCGTACTCTTCTTCTAGATCTACTGTCCACTCCTCAACACTTGCCAAGGTCAACTAGTACGTCTTCATTACGCAACATCCTGAAAATAGCTAAAAAGAGGTCTCGGCAATGGAACCAATGATGTAGCCTAGAATTTACTATGAATAACCTGAGCACACTGCTTTGGTACATCACTCTCAAACGAGCCGAGCACTCACTCAAGTGCACAAAGGCACCAGTCCCTCTTTAGAGTTGCTTGTATAAAATGTTAGCATGATGGTGTATATAGGTATCCAAATTCATTACCAATAGTAAACAACACACAATGCATAAACTAGATCTAGATCTTAGAATATATATAAGATGAACTAAACAATGACTATAACAATATTTACCATGCAAGAACCAAATTCATTCATGTTCAACACCATTATCCATCCAATATGAACCATTGTATTAAATATTGTAAAACACAAAAGCTTATTACATTACATAAGTATCTCCATGATTCATGCGTGCAACAAAACCAATAGCATAACTCTACAATTTGACACATACACACACACCAAAACCGTGTAAATCAATACATATGTATGGGGGTGGGGACTTTCCCTTCACTTCCCATGCACTTCTCAAAATAGGTCACATGTTAATAATAGCCATGCACCTTTACAATAGGATGCACAACATGCAAGTGCTCTAACAATAGACTTCCTATAGTTAACTTTGAGTAGAAATCCTATTATTAGCTTAAACTATGCATGGCACTCAATTGTTGCTTATTCCCAAAATACCATTGTGTGGACCACAAGTCTTCATGCCTTTGTGTGCTCAACGCGCTAACTCCAAAATAGCCCTTATCCACAAAACGGCTAAGTCTTGATCCTAGGCACTTGACCCTATCATAATGTCGTGTGCTCTTCTAGCGTCCTACATTCACACATCCAATATTTAGGCCATTTTTGTCTTCAACATTGTCATAAAGTGATTCATCTACCTCGCTATGTTGATACAAGATGTCGAAGTTCCCCATGGACTTCCGAGACTTTTGCACCTGAGGAGAGAGCACCCGTGTACCTCATCTTCTTCTCTGGAAGCAATTTCTCCATGTCTCCCTTCACTGGTATGGTTGCGAAGACCAATTCATCTGAATTTTACCCCCAAAAGCTGACAAAAACCCCTACTTAGCAACATTCCAAATGAAGCCGAATGTCTACTATCACAATCATCATTGAAACTTTCTTGTCTGAAATTTTGCAGAGCCACCAGTGTGCATCTTTTACCTTCCTACAAGTGGGACCCTTTTTACTCCAGGGAGTAACAAGAGCCACTAGGTGGAGTCATGGGGAGTTTAAGAGATTTGAAAACCTTCATGGGCATGACATTATTTGAGGCACCTGAATCTATTATGCAATTGCTCAACACATATTCCCCAACTAGAAGAGAGACATAAAAAGGATTGCCCTTGTCTATCTTTGATGCACTCATGGCTAGCATGTTCTGTGAGGGAGGCGCAGGTGGGTTTGGTAGTACCCTTTTATAATTGGGTGTTACAACATTTGGTGTCAAACTTCCATTCCCGATATATTGGAAGACCCTCTCAAATTGTTCGGGTGAGTTCACAAATATTCATTTTAGTAATCTGCACTTTGCTCTGTTTCACTTCCATGAAGTCAAAAGGATCGATGCGGGTGAGGGTGATGAAGGGACTGCTTTTGGATTTAGGACAGGTTTCAAGTAGGAGTAGATTTTTGAGGAATAGAGGGAATTTTGAAAGGTATCATGTCGACACTAAATTTTCCTCCGTAATTTCTATTTCATTAATGTATGTATTAGGAATAGGATGTTGTTAAGTATAATTAGTAGTAGCGTCTAATAGAAGATAACGGTGCTTTGGTGCAACGTTGTCAATAATGTATAGTACGGTAATAGTCAAAGTACAATAAGAATGTTGTGGTAAAAAGTAAATATTTGTCGTAAGTGGTTCGGTAATGTTAAAATGTCAAAATTAGGGTAAGTAGAGAAGTAGGGTCTACATGATTAGGAATTAGAAATATTATATTGGTAATAAGGACAAGGAGTGAGGTCATAAATATTTTGTATATTTTATTTGTAAAAAGTCCAAAAATGTGGAACCCATGTGAAATGATAAGATTTATCTTATCTTAAAAGATAAGCTTACATGTAAAGATAAGAGTTAAGGTATGGAATATGATTCGTTAGAGTAGATTTCTTATCCTATCTTAGAGATAAGGTGGATAAGCCTGAAATTTCTATAAATAGAGAGGCCACCCCCCTCATTTAGCATAGAAGAAAGTAGTGAGAAATATAGTATGAGTAAGAGTGTAAAGGAAGCCATTAAGATGTGTAATTGTGAAGTTTCTCTCATAGTTATTGTTAGAAGGCAAGTGAAGTTAGTAACACTTGAAGTACCTCATGGGTGAGATTGTAACAATTTCATGTTGATATTATAATTTACACTTATATTTCAGATTTGTCATCATTCCTTCATATCATAGTCTATGGTATTCTTGTGTTATGTTTGTTGTTGTGTTTCTAGATTACATCCACAAAACTAAAAGTTGTGCATTAGTAAATAATCATAGCACGAGGAGTTCCCGGTGGAGAATTATCATAGTGCTGGATTGGTGATGACATTTTAGTTCCGTTGCCGGGACCATTCCTTGTTGGTGGATTTTCTGGAGAGATATTCCCACTTAGTCAGAAATCATTTGGAGGGTAACCTTGTTTTTACTGTGCATAGTAGTTACCATGGTAAAGTCACTTTTTACCGTGAATAGTATTTACCACAGTAACTTCACTTTTTACCGTGAATAGTGTTTACCACAGTAAAGTTAGTTTTTACCGCAGTAAGTCAAGTTTTACCATAGTTTACCATGGTCATTCCTATTTTACTATAGAAAGGTGTAAAGTCACTTTCTATTATAGTGATTCCAATTATTTGTGCACATAAGTCTTGTTGATTGTACTTGTGGGTTGGTATTTCACTGTGGTTACTTTTGAAAATGGGGAAGATTCCTGTTTTTCAGCCTAATCTAACGAAGATGCTTCCTCTTTCATTCAAGAGTTTAAACGATCTTGTATTTGTAATGGCCTTATAGAATGGAACAATGACTGAATTTTTCCTACCTTTTTGGATGGTTCAACCCTTAAGTGGTTTAAAACACTAGGTGATAATGTGAAAAACTCATGGGATTTATTAACTGAAAATTTTCTTGAAGAATTTGGTGAACAACAAAAATGCAGATCTCATGATCGATATCACAAATCTATCCCAAGGAGAGAAGGAGAAGACAAGGGATTATCATGCTCGTGTTCTAGAGCTAAGGAGGAAGCTCGATACCCAGATCTGGAAGGAAGGATTAGTGGATGGGTTGATGAATGGCGCAGATAATCTCCTCTGTAAATACTTCATTCTTGGGATGAAGCCGAGATCGACAACGAGTGAAGTATGACCACCCAAATACCTCGAACAAGAAAAGGAGATTGCAAAAAGGTAAGAAGAAAGCATGGAAGAGGAGCCCAAAGAAATTTTTGCTAAAGTAGAGCCTACACAAACACCTTTGGTCCAAAATCCACAACCACTCTCGGTGAGCACAAATCTTTTCCTAATACATCTACCGAGTTTGAAGATCTACTCAGAAGATGGGCCACTTAACTATTAATCTTCTTCAAGTAAAAGAATTTAGTTCTCGGGAGGAGATACAGGTCCAAAAGGAAATATTTCTGAAGGTGTATGTTATGGTTGTCATAAAAGGGTCATTATAAGTATAATTGTCCGATAGAGCTTCTACATCTAGTACAAGAGATAATGATAAAGAAAAGCACCTATGAATTCTTTTGATGTAGTAGATAGGAGCATAAATAATGAAGCAAATGTGTTTGTAACAAAAAGAAAGAAATAAAAAGATAACCAAGATGGAAATGATCCTAAGAAGATGAAAGAAGAAACTAGTAAGAAACATAGGAGAAGAAAGTTGGGTGTGCGGATTTTTTGATTTCACGAGAGACAAGGACCATACTCCATCTTAGAAGATCTGTCCAAAAGGCTGCAAATATTACATATGGTCAACTTCTTGGTTATGTCTTCGAGAAGAGGCGGGAGGCTGTGAAGTGGACTCAATGCTCGGCGAAAGAAGGAGGTTGAGATCCCTATTTTGGAGGCAGAGGCGGATCCCTATGCTCCACAAGCCGAGGTGTTATGTAATGGTATTTCAATTCATAATATCTTAGTTGATGGAGGTGCTTTGCGATTAATGTAATGACCAAGTCTGTAATGAATATGTTGGGTTTAAAAATTGATCACCCCTCAACACTTATGTTAAGGTCATTAAATAAGGGAAAAACTAAACCAGAAGGTGTTGTTTCAAATGTGGTAATATCTGTTATGGGTGTTGTATGTGTGGTAGACTTTCAGGTGATGAAAAATGGTATTGTTGCGTACCCAATGTTGTTGGGAAGGCCATGGCTAAGGAGAGTTCATGTAAGAAACTACTAGAATGAAGGCTTCATGAAACTTGGATGTGGAAGAGAGAGGGTGAAGATAAACGTGATCCCTCGGCATCATAAGACGAACATGTGGATTCAATTGATGAAACGATGATTAGACATCCTCCGATTACTCTAATACCAGTGAAGTGGACACAGAAGATGAAGAAAGTGAGGTTGATGTTTCAGTCATGGATATCCTTCCAGTCACACCGACTCATGAACCCATAAAATTATCTGAAGAATAAATTAATGATCATCTCCAACAAATAAAGATTGGTGATGATGTGATGGAGAGTGAGAAGGAATCCTACCTCTAGCTCTTTCGAAGGTACATACACCTATTCACTTTTGATTACAAGGAACTCCGTTAAGTAAGTTGGGTAGAACATTGTATTGAGTGGTAGATGGTGCTAAGCACATAAAGCAAATGCCATATAGAATGAATCCTAATTTTTCTAAGACTATAAAAGAAAAAAATAGATAAGTTGCTTAATGCAGGATTCATATTTCTTTGTGAGAAATTTAGAATGGGTTTCTCCCATTGTGATCTCAATAAAAAAGAATGGGAAGCTACGCATTTGTGTTGATTATAGGAAGCTCAACAAGGCAACAAAGAAGGATCATTACCCTCTTCCATTCTCGAGATCGGATCTTGGGCCAGAAGTAGCTAGCTAGAGTGCTACGGTTTTTTGCTTGATGGATATAGTGGATACAACCAAGTTCATATAGCAGAGAAAGATCAACTAAAGACCATGTTCACCACTCCTTGGGAACGTTTACTTATAGAGTTATGCCTTTTGGGTTGTGTAATGCTCCGGTAATGTTCCAGCGTTTGATGAATAGGGTGTTTGAACCCTACATTGGAAACTTCATAAAAGTATTTCTGGATGATTTTTTCATCTATGGGAGCAAGATGGACCACCTGCACCAGATGGAGACAAAATTTTAAATGTTAGATGAAGCACAAGCCTCACTAAACCCTACAAAGTATGTCTTTGGATGTTCTAAAGGTGTTTTGTTAAGTCATGTTGTATCCAGAGATGGTATTGGTACTAATCCTGATAAAGTTTCAAAAATCAAAGAGTTACCATTTCCTATGAATAAAAGTAAGTTGAGATCATTTTTAGGCCATGTGGATTGCTATAGAAGGTTCATCAAGAATTTCTCAAAGATTACACAGCCACTAACCCATTTTTTGAAGAAGGATGTTACTTATGAACCAAGAAATAAGGTGCATGAAGCTTTTGAACAACTGAAGGAAGCCCTGTTGTCTTCACCTATTTTAAAGAATCCATATTGGAGCAAGCCATTCATTGTGTATACTGATGCCTCAGATGCAGCACTAGGAAGTAGTCTAAGCCAAAAGGATGAAAATGGGAATGATCATCTAGTTTACTTTGGGAGCGAGACAAATGAGCAAAGTCTTAGGTAAATTATACTTAAAAAAAAAGAGGCTCTAGCTATCATTTTTGTTGTAAAGAAGTTTAGAAATTACTTGCTATGGCATAAATTTATAGTTGTAACAGATCATCGGTCTCTAAAATATATTGTAAATAAGCCTAGCCCATCAAGGAGGATAGCAAGATGGATAATTTTTCTACAAGAATTTGAATTTGATATTATAGATAGGCTAGGAAAGAAGCATGTCAATCTGGATGCACTCTCTCGAGCCTATGATGGTTTAGGTTCATCTTGTGATGATGATGATTTCTAGATGAAGCATTGTTATCCCTTTACACAATCCATAGTGAATACATAGATATTTGGAATTATCTCGAATGAATTCAAGTTTCTTGATGGTGCCAATGAAAGACCAAGATGAAGATTACTCAAGCTATCGTCCATATTCTATTCTACATGGAGTATTATTTCGAATAGGACACGATGGACACAAGAGAAGAGAGTTGGACATGATCAAGGAAGGAGCTGATAGAAGAATTCCATAATGGTACATGTGAATGACACTTCTCTGGACAACTTACAAGCAAGAAGGAACTTGGATGCGGGTTATTATTGGCCCACTCTTTTTAGATATTGTTATAATTATTGTAAGACATGTGATATTTGTCAAACACATGGTAACCGTAAGACTTCATCACTCCATTATACCCTATTCTTCCACTTGGTCCCTTTGAAAAGTGGGGAATAGATATTGACGTCCACTTCTAACTACCCCACGCTAAAATAAGTATATTGTAGTTGCCACACGCATTATTTAACCAAGTGGATTGAAGCTAGGCCATTAAAGAAAAACTTCCATGGATGAAGTGGTAAGGTTCATATATGAACGCATTGTCATCGATTTGGTTGTCCATTAGAAATTGTAATAGATCAAGGAAGCCACTTCATTGATGAGGTGGTAGAAGCCCTAGTCAACAAGTTTTCTATTAAGCACGGAAGACAACAACATACAAGCCAAGCGTAAATGGACAAGTGGAACGAACAAATTTTGTGTTGTGTTAAATTCTAGCAAAAGATGCAGCCTTGCAAGTATATACGTGGGATAAAAGGATTCATGCAAAGCATTGTGGGCATATAGGAAACATCAAATTCAACAACAAGATACTCCCCATTTCAGGTTGGCTTATGGCATTGATCCAGCTTCTTCCTGTTGATTTTGATATTCCCACCGTGAGAGTTATGAATAATGAAAGGATGGATGAAAGTGGTTCAAAAAAAGAAAGGTTGGTGCATCTTCATTTCTTTGAGGAAATGAGGAAATAGCGAAGGATACAAGCTATAAGAAGAAAATAAAGCATAAGGAATACTTTGATCAAAAGATCCGTTGGTCTCCATTTCATGTGAATGACTTGGTTCTAGTATATGATTCCGTATACAAAAAAAAGAAGGAGATAAAATTTCTTCCCAAATGGATGGGGCCCTACAAAATAGTAGTTGTGCATGAAAATGGTACATATCAACTGGATGAATTAGATGGCACTCCCATTATGAAATGGGTCAACCACGACAAGTTAAAGATTTTCCAAGCACCATAATAGTCTACTTCGAGGACAGAGTAGAAGCTAGGAAGGGGGAAGATGTCGATACTAAAATTTTCCTCCGTAATTTCTATTTCATTAATGTATGTATTAGGAATAGGATGTTGTTAGTATAATTAGTAATAGCATCTAATAGAAGATAACGGCGCTGCCGATACGACACCGCCAATAATGTATAGTACGGTAATCAAAGTACAATAGGAATGTTGAGGTAAAAGGTAAATATTTGTCGTAAGTGGTTCGATAATGTTAAAATGTCAAAATTAGGGTAAGTAGAGAATTATGATCTACATGATTAGGAATTAGAAATATTATATTAGTAATAAGGACAAGGAGTGAGGTCATAAATATTTTTGTATTTTATTTGTAAAAAGTCCAAAAATGTGGAACCCATGTGAAATAATAAGGTTTATCTTATCCTAAAAGATAAGCTTACATGTAAAGATAAGAGTTAAGGTATGGAATATGATTCGTCGAGTAGATTTCTTATCCTATCTTAGAGATAAGGTGGATAAGCCTGAAAGTTCTATAAATAGAGAGGCCACCCCCTCATTTAGCATAGAAGGAAGTAGTGAGAAATATTGTATGAGTAAGTGTGTAAAGGAAGCCATCATTTAGAAAGTGTGTTAAAGAAGCCATTAAGAGTTGTAATTGTGAAGTTTCTCCCATAGTTATTGTTGGAAGGAAAGTGAAGTTAGTAACACTTGAAGTACCTCATGGGTGAGATTGTAACAATTTCATGTTGATATTATAATTTACACTTATATTTCAGATTTGTCATCATTCCTTCATATCATAGTCTATGGTATTCTTGTGTTATGTTTGTTGTTGTGTTTCCAGATTACATCCACCAAACTAAAAGTTGTGCATTAGTAAATAATCATAGCACGAGGAGTTCTCGGTGGAGAATTATCATGGTGCTGGATTGGTGATGATAGTACACTAGAACTTTCCAAGTACTATATTTTACAAGAAGATTTAGATTTAGAATTGGAAGAGGCATCGGAAGACTTACTTGGAATTACAGGAGCCTTCTTACTTGCTACAAGATCAAGCTTCAACAATGCAGACTCCATGGAGGGTGGGAGAGGAGATCCTCAACTGATTATTTTATTTTGTGGAGTCACCACAGGAGGATCTTCAGTCTTATTTTTCTTTGCAATAGTGGAGGAAGAGGTTCCTTTCTCAGACTGAGAATGAGTGAATACTGCACATGAGAAACTAGGTGCATCATCTTTGTCATCTTCATCACCTCTAGAATACTCAGAGAATATGACTTCTATATCATTCTTGAGTTCATTAACTTCTAGGAACTCATCACCTTCACTTTCTTGTTTAATCTTTGCTTCATTTTCTTGAATCTTGTAACTTGCGTTGACATGTGGGGCCTCCAAGGCAAGCCTTTGGGGTGTTCTTGCAATCTAATTTATAGTATTCCTCTGAGGAGACACTCATTCAAAAAATTCCTCTTTAGTGAGGACATCTCATTTTCCATTTTTTGCAAGAAAATATCGGTTCTTTCATCTCCAGGAAATTGAGCTTTACCCTTTGAGGGATTCTTGATCTTTCCCGATAGGATGAGATCGTCATCAAGTTCAATCACTGGTATTTGTGATTCTGTAATATCCCTCAGTTGAACTCTTAGTAGGAAAAATCCTACCTTCGGTGATTGAGCATTAATGAATAATCTCGTAACATTATTTTCAGATGGTGAATCCTCTTCCGGTATTCTATGGAGCAACCAGGTCAAAACGAGCCATGAAGTCTCTCATAGTTTCATTTTCTCCTTTCTTCATTTGTGCTAATTGAACAAGGAGGTCTTGACATTCCTCAATGAATCTGAATCTTTCCTCAAACTTCCTTTTGATGTCGTTCCAACAAGTGATGGATCGGGTAGGCAGGAGGTAGAACCATTCCACTAATTTTTCTTGGAGGGACTCCACGAACAGTCTTACAACAACATCTTCATGTTGGACACCAAGAATTCCACATGATGTCGTGAAAGTAGCAATGTGTTCTTCAGGATGTTGTGTGTTATCGCCTTTAAACTTTAGAAAGTTATTATGGGAACCCATTGGTAGATCATGAAGAGGGGGTTCAAGAGCAAGCATGCATGTATTTATTCCCCGTGGAACAATGGGTTGAGGTCTTTTTGTTTCATCTTCCATTGTCATTTTTATTTCGCTTCTTCAAATTCTTCTTCGGTTTCTTGTTCTCCTTCACTTGGGAATTCAATGTTCAATGGAGGTTGGAAAATGGGATAATTTGAAGGGGGTTATCAATAGGAGTTTGGATAGGATTTCCAGTGAACTGATTGAAGACCCTGGATGGGGATGAGGCCTGAGATAAGAAAAAAGGGTTGTCTCTTATTCTTTCTTGTTGGTTTTGCAAAGCCTCGAAAGTGGAACCGATAACTCCTCTCGATCTATCCAACCTCGTGTATCTCCTCAGAGCTTGACTTTTAGAAACTCTTATAATGGGAATACGAAAGGACACTGTGGAATATGAAGGGTCACGTGCAGGGATTGACAGTGTATCTTTCAACAATGGATTTTCATGAACTCTTTTTTTTTTTTTTAATATTTGATTTTTTGTATTTTTAGACCTTGTGGTCGTATTTTGGTGCTGAAATGCTGCCAATTCTACCCCACGGTGGGTGCCAAAAACTATTGGCGAGAAAAAATTTAGGAACAAATCGATGGGTTTATTACAACGCTTTGGGAGTCGAGTCCCTCTATTTAACCAAAGGCAGCTATATGTATATTCATGCGTGAGTAAAAAGTGAGTTTTATCCTAGTGTCTTTTCAGCCGGGGATCCAACAGGGGCACTCCACTAACCCTACGGAAAAATCTTACAGCTATCTGTAAGGGAAGAATTTGCTAGGAGAGCGGGAAAGGGAGTGAGAATATGAGGTAGGGGAACTAATGTTGCAAGTAGAAAATCAGATTCCTGCACACACTAGTTAGATACTTCATCACATGCACTAAAATTAGGAAGAATCAATACTGCAAATAAATAGCAACAATACCAATTAGAATTAAATGAACACAAAGTATCGATAAACCCTTAGTCAAAAAAGGCTCAAACTCCTTCTTCTTGTATTGATGCTCAAACGAAATTGTACATAGTATGAGATGTTACGAATATTCCTTGGATTAGTGCTCACATTATTGTTTGTAATAATTAAATGTAATGTCATTATATTACATTAGTAATTTTGAGGATATTAGAATTTGTGTGAATGATGAGTTGTATTTGAACTCACATATATTTGTAATATTATTATTAATAGAGTTGTCATGATAATACAACTCATTGATAATAATATAGGTTAGAATTATATATGTGTGTACGTGAGTTTATCTCACCATAGAATAGGGGTTTGTTAAGTGAGATATTGGTGGGATATGTGAGAGAATAGTGGGAGTGATTCTAGGAGAGATAAGAGAGATTTATGGGATTGAAGATTGGATTTGAATCCTTGTTTTAAGGAGTTCATTCTCCTATATATTCTAAACTCTCACTCCATATAATTTGCTTCAAAATTATTCAATCAATAATATAGTGTGTTGTCTATTATATATTTGTGCTCTAATTTTGTGTTTATGTTATTAGCTTTATTTTGCAACATTATCTCTTATTGATTTGTATAATTATATAATGTAATTATTGTTTATTTATATTAGATAAGCTATCAATTTCACATCATCTGGTATCAAATCAGGATAAGATGAGTTATGAGAGTCATTGCAGGAAAAAATCACAACCTCTTGAATGCAAATTTGAGAGTTTTGAAGCTTTCGTCACCATTTTCTAGATTCTAATCTTAAAACAAAACAAATGGTAATTTGTATTTTTCTCAAAAACCCAGATTTAGAATTTTCTAAAAAAACTTGGGTTTGTTTATTTGTATTTTGGGAAACTTTTGTCAAAAATTTACAGAAACCCATTTCGTATTTTAAGATAAATCATGGAAATAATTCTGACATTTCTAATTATTCTGTAAAAAAATAGTGATTGATTTCCAACAATAAAAATCTAATATACTTTGTTATTTTGGTTAAATATAAAGCTGATTGTTATTGTAAGGGTGCATTATTAGTTGAAACTAACACCCAATAGAATTGTAAAATGAGTCTCAAAGAAAAATTTGGCTAAGTTAACAACATCACTATGGAGGAAGGAGGAAACAGAGGAAAGAGGTTAATTAGTGACCTCTAGCCACCATTTTGCCGCAAGCGAAGGGGCCACACAATGAATTTGTGGCATTTATTTTTGTTGTGTTTAATTTTCATTGTGTGTTGTAATAAGAATAGATGATTTATTCCTATTCAATCTTGTAATAAGTGAGCTCTTGCGTGAGCGATATTTCTTGTATTTTCCCTTGAATGTAAGGATGGGGGTGGGGAAACATGTACGTTGCTATGGAGTGGTTGGTGGTCCACTAGAAAACCAATTTGAGAGTTTGTGAATCTCTTATAAAATCACATACATAGTGGTTAATGGTTCCAATAGAAAACATGTTGGAGTTGATGGTACTCTTTGAAAACCATCATATTGTAGAACATGAGCAGGTACTAGACAAAACTCACCCATGTTCGCACTAAGGGGGGGAATGTTAGGAATATTCCTTGGATTAGTGCTCACATTATTGTTTGTAATAGTTAAATGTAATATTATTATATTACATTAGTAAGTTTGAGTGATATTAGAATTTGTGTGAATGATGAGTTGTATTTATAACTCATATATATTTGTAATATTATTATTAATAGAGTTGTCATGATAATACAACTCATTGATAATAATATAGGTTAGAATTATATGTGTGTGTATGTGAGTTTATCTCACCATAGAATAGGGGTTTGTTAAGTGAGATATTGGTGGGATATGTGAGAGAATAGTGGGAGTGATTTTAGGAGAGATAAGAGAGATTTGTGGGATTGAAGATTGGATTTGAATCCTTTTAACGAGTTCATTCTCCTATATATTCTAAACTTTCACTCAACAATTTGCTTCAAAATTATTCAATAAATAATATAGTGTGTTGTTTATTATATATTATTGCTCTAATTTTGTGTTTATGTTATTAGCTCCATTCTACAACATTGTCTCTTATTGATTTGTACTATTATATAATGTAATTGTTGTTTATTTATATTAGATAAGCTATCAATTTCACATCATGAGAATGGAAGACATTAAGAATAGAGGAAAAGTGGATAACTCTTTTCACTCACAAGTGAGCAAAATATCTCTCATGAACTTACAAGAATACAACTAGCTAGAAGAATTTCATAATTAGAACCCCTTGGAACAAGGATATCATTACAATTTATAGAAGAGGAGAAACTAGTCATCTTCTCGATGACCCTCCATATGCCTTATTTATGACTTTAGACTATTCATGTTCCTTCTAAATATTAAGTCCCTTTTATAAAATCAAGGTGACTTAATTTACATAATGTTTCTAAAGTCACTTTTAGATGACTTAAAGGCGTATCAAAAATAAAACCCCAATGAAGAATTAGAACATTTGAAGAGAGAGAAATTTGGGGGGAAGGAAGAGGAGAGAGAGAAGAAGAGATGTTGCTCTAGATGAAGTCTGATGATCCTTGTTGATGGAAAACTCCAGTGCAGTGAGACTTTGAATATTTGAATCTGCTGCCTCCCGCGAAACTCCTTCAAATTGACTTGTGGATGTTTTGGAATGAGTGTTTAAAAAAACTTGTCAAATGACTTGACTGATGACCATGAACACCGACTCTAAAGAGATAGGAACTCATAACCGATCATGTCAGGTTGAATGGACTTGTTTTACCGATGACCACAACTTCCACCCTTCGTATGATATACCTGTGACTGAACCATGCGATGCTCCAATGTAGTGAAACTTGGATCCTCGAATGTCTTATACCACGAGAGGCTTCCTTTGGAAAATGTACGAACACCATGAGCTAAGTGTTTAAAAACATTGTCGAATGATTCCATTAGTGATTGTGAGCATCACTCATGGAGATCACTTGAAAAAAAGCAAGCTTTGGAACCAACTATGTCTTGATTCCCTCGTACATACTGATTGAGTGTCGAAAGACACTGTTGAGATCCATGAAGATAGAGACTTCATTGATCCCCCTTTCCTTAGAAGTCATGCGGGCTTTCAGGTCATTTAGATCCATGCATGAGACATCACTATCTTCTATCTCATATTCAGAGAAAAAGGTTGTCATGTCCACTTATACTTCATGGTTCCTTAAAAAAACAACTTACTATTTTTAGTAAGTATGAAAAAGCAGTTGCCTCGAACCTCAACTGGATGTTACAACTTAGATTTCCCTTTCTCCCTGTGTTTCTCTCACCTTCTGGATCAACTTTCTATTTTTAGTAGGTTCTCATGGGACCACTTACTATTTTTAGTAAGTGTCAAATTTGGACCAAGATGCCCATTTTGATGAATTTTCAACTGCAGTATATCCTTTGTGTTCAACGTCTCCTTTGTAGGTTCTTTTGTTGATGACTTTCCAAAATAGTAATCCTCTATGCAGAAGACCTACTATTTTTAGAAAGTGGGATTCTGGTGATTGGAATTTCATGGAATGAAGTTCTCCAATATGGGTTTTTTCCCAATATCTCCCCTTTGAAATTTTGTGTTTACCCGATCAATAGTTTAGGAGATTTTAAACTTTTAAATTTTTGACCTAACGATGCTTCTGAACATAGCAGCCATTGATGGACCTCAAAAATTGCAAGTCTGGTTTTCTCCTTTGTTCACAATGAAAATTACATTTTTGATATGGGTTTTCTCTTCTTATCTCACTAGTGAAATTTCTCTTCGATCCGGTTGTCGGTTTGACGAGAAACTAAGCTTTTTCCTCCATTGTGCAAAGAAGCAAATTTCTTCATTGTGAACATTTTGTGTCGTGGAAGGAGAATTTGAAGGTGTGGTTTTTATGGTTTTTGAGAGAGAAACTAGGCAATAGATGGTTCATTGTTTCATGTAGTGATTTGCAAGATCTCTCCAAATTTCTATTTCATGGCCATGGAGGATTTCTATGTTTCTTCTTTTTCATTCCTTGTTCTTCGTTCTTCGTTCTTCGTTCTTTGCTCTTCTCTCTTCGTTCTTCATTCTTCATTCTCCATCCTTCATTATGAGACCTACGTATTACCATGGGGTAGAGGATTCATTATTATAGCAAATCTGGTTTGGGTTTCATCAATGGTGGGGTGACGGCGAAGTTACGGGAGGAATTTCCGAGTAGGTTGTGCACGAAGAAGTTAGAAGTTAGAAGCGGGAAGCGGAGGGGTTTTAAAAATTTGAAAATTTTCCAAGCAGGGAGTGAGGAAAATTTTCATGTCCTTGATGTCTCTTAAGCATTAAGAGATGAGAGGGACATAAATTTACACCAGGGGCCTGGTTGTGACACATGGTGAAGATCTGACTACGGGGGGATTTGAGCAAAAAACAACTTTAAAGCACTAAGGGGCTGGAAGCTAGTCACATGAGGAACTATAAGGCTTCTTAGATGGGCTAGGTGAATTTTCTTGATCCTGATGTCCCCCAACACAAAGGAACATGAGGGACATCAAATTACATAGCACGTCAGAAGATGACATGTGGCGCTTGATCCGACGGTAGGGGATGAAGGTTCCACTTGCTCCCAGGAGTTGAACTAGCGGTCAAGAGGTCATATGAGGATCCAGAGGGCTTATAGTGGATGGGCTATTTTTTTACCTTGATGTCCCTTTTATTGAGGGATGTAAGGGACATGAAATTACGCCAGGCTCCTGGTGCTAACACGTGTCCTGCTTAAAAATTAACTAACTCCCGAACTCACTCCTAGAGGGAAACTTGAAATGACAATATCTCGAGCTCCCGATGGAATTTTTTCATGAAATTTTATATTATATTGACTTAAAATTTCCTTATGAATCCAATGATGGGGATATTATGTCTTGATTCATCCAATTGATCCCTAAAAAGTAGATTTTTGATCTGGTACTCTACATGCGGGAGAAAAACTACTTGCATAACCATTACACCAAAGTGTTGTGAAAATTAAAATTTCACCATCTTGTAGGGCTTATAATTTCCTTTCCAAATATGTCTTGTTTTTCTCCTAACTCCATCCAGAGATCCCGAATCACCTTTCGAAGCTTAGCAACTATTTTGGCTTGTGCACTGCCTAGGCCTGTGAACCCTAATTTTGGTGAAATTACCCCAACTTCTCTGAATCCTTTATGAATCTTCCTAAATCACTTCCATGATGTTCTTAATCCTTTTATTCACCTCCATGTCTAGTTTGGTGTCTTTTTTTCTGCTCCATGGGGTTTCTCCAGTCCTAAGAAGGCTAGTGATAGCCCTTCCCACAGCTGTTTGAAGTTTGTGTCTTTCAATGAACTCCTAAAATCACCTAGGGGTTTTGAATTGACTTTCCTAAATCACCTAGGGGATGATTTAACATAAATTTGGAGGTCACTAGACTAACTAGGTAGACCCGAGGTGTCTTGGAAGGGTAAAAATTGAAATTTTTGACATAGGGGTATAGTTGTCATGCTTGAAATCGTCAATTTCCTGTTACACATTTGCATGACAACATCAGCATAAAGAGGTTCCACTCTCTTGAGAACTCTAAAGGGGTTAAGAATCACTAGTGGCTTGATGGGGGTATGGAAATGAGTGTGGAGATGACATTAGCTAGAGTGTCAAAAGACACACCCAAGGGTCTTCACCACAAGTTTATTAAGTGTGTTAAAGTGTGTGGATCTTTGGGAGGACAATTGTGCTTAAATTTTAGAGGTAATGATAGACTAAGGTCACATGATTCTAGTAGGTACTATTGTTTTACAAAATGTGTGATTAAGTTGATCAAGTGTTCAAAAGAATGGATTGGAAGAGGATATTAATGGATGTGATGATAAGAATGGATTAGATGCAAAAAAAATTGGATATTGGATGGAAGGAGGATGGGTGGTAAGGAAGGAACATCCGTATGTAGGTGACGAATTATGTGCTCAATCCATTTTTAGGTGTTTGTTATTTGTGGGGGATTAAATGATTTGTGATTGGGTTGAGTGGTTGGGATGGTAGGATCAACAAGAGGAGTGGTAGAAATGGGTTGTGATGGAGTATTGGGAGGGACATTGTTAGTTTTATGTTTATACCCTAAGCCTAAACAACCCGGATTTTGATGAAGGGAGATGGGTTCACAAATGCCTTGTTCATGGATTCCTAAGCCTTTGCCTCGATGTTTCATATTAACAAACATATTTTTGCTATAGGATATGAAGTGGATGGGGAAGATGATGCCATGTGGTCATCATGAGACTGGGGGATTGTAAATTTTTCATTTCTTTAAGAGGCCGGATTTAATAAAGGATGGGAGGTGAGATTTGTTTTGATTTTTGGTTGGTGATGGATGTTTGGATGTATGATGGGATTTGGATGGCTGACAATGTTTGGATGTCGAGTGGGATTTGGATGGTGAACGATGGTTAGGGAGAGGATTGGGATGGAAAGGTGGTGGATAAAGAGGTACAAGGATAAGAATTCCTTGGTTAATGAGGTTTTGGACATAAGACCTAAATTACATGCAACAATTGGTCGAATGTCCATGGGTGCGATGGAAGTCACAATAATAGTGTTCTCGATACCAAGATGGTTTGGGAAGGTTTTTATTGCATGATTTTATTGGGGGATGGATGATCATGTTGAAGGTTTTTAGACAATGGAAGATAGTGGTCAAGGATTCTCCTAAAGGAGTGAAGTGGTTTAGTGTAAATGGTTTTGGGGGAGTAGGAAGTAAAGGTGCTAGATTGGGTGGATAATGAGATGTGTTGGTTGATTTGGATTTATGAGTTGGATTAGATTGTTGTGGATTAGAAGATGAAGGGGATGGATTAGGCCTGGGGGCCGAAGTGGATGTTTTGGGCTTGGAGGTTGAAGTAGATTTAGTTGATTTTAGATTTGTTTGAGTATGTGGTTTTGAGGTAAATGGTTTTGGCTTAGGATTAGATTGTTTGGGATTAGTAGATGTAGATGAAGGGGATGGGGTAGATTTAGATGAAGGGGATAGGTGTGATATGGGGGTCACATTAGATTTAGGTGATGTTGGGGATGAAGAAGGTTTGGGAGATGGGTGTGGTGTAGGAACCACATTAGATTTGGTCGATTTAGGGGATGAAGTAGATGAAGGTGGCATAGGAGTCGTATTGGATTGGGTAGGAGATGGGGTGGGGAGAGGATTGGTATTGGATTTGTTAGGTTTAGGAGTTGGTGACCTAGGAGTCACATTAGATTTTTTAATATTGTGGGATGGTGGATTTAAAATAGTATTAGATGATATGATAGTGTTAGGTTTAGGTGATAAAGGGGGTAAGATAGGATTAAACATGGATGAAGATGATGAGGGTAATGTAGAAGCCACATTGGATGGTTTAGGATTGGGGGTAGAAGAGGAGGAGGGTGACTTAGAAGTCACGGTGGATGAGATAGTATTGGGCTTAGGTGATGGAAGGGATGAAATAGGCTCGATGTTGAATTTGATGATGGATTAGGGGATGTGGGACTATCCAGAGAAATTCGTTAGGATTGGATTGGGATGATGAAGAGAATGAGGATGGAAGACTAATATGAGATGTGGGGGTGATGATTTTGGATGAAATTGTTGGGATTGTTGTGGATATGTGAATGGGACTCGATGATAGGTTTTATGATGATTGGATTTAGGATTTGAGGTTTTGGATGATGGTGGATTATTTGTATGAGTTTTGATGGTAGGAAGATGTGGGTCATGATGGTTGATAGGGGATTTGGAGGTTGGGGTTTTGGATGGTTGTGTAGGTTTGGAATTGGTGGCTAGATTAGCAAGGACACAAAGGAGGTCCTCTTGGTCTAGGTCAAAGTTAGTGAGGTGGTCAAAGTCAATGAAATTGGCTTATGGGGATAATGGTTTATGTTGATTAGGTCATGGTGTGGATTGGGATGATTTGGTTTCCTCAAAGAGGAATTCAATGGGGTGAGGAGTAGGGATCTTAGGAAGAGGAAATTATGGATGGGTTTGGTTAGGAGGTGATGGTTTAGGAGGTGATTGGTTGATTGAAGATTTAAGATTGGATATTTTGTTGATTGAGATGTTGGATGATTTATAGGATATTAGGATCAACGTGGGACGGTTGATTTGGATGACGAGGATGGGATTGGTTGAGGTAGGATGTTAAGTTTGAGATTTGTTTATTAATGTGTTGGATGGTGTGTGGGACTTCATGGTCAAAGTGAGATGGTTGACTTTGATGGGTGGGGGATGATGAGATAACTTGGTTGATGGATTTAGAAAAGAGATAGGGGTTTGGATGTTGGTTTAGAAAGGATGGGGATTGAGGATCAAAGGTCATGGTTAGATAAGATGTGTGGGGGATTAGATTTGGATTAGGATTGTGGATTAAGGATGGTGATGGGATTAGGATAGGGATTGTGTGATTAATTATGATAATATTTGATTGATTAAAATGTTAAATTAATGGGATGGTTAAGGGTGTTCATAAGCAAACAAAAATGAAACACACACTCTAGCTAGCTAGGTGGGATTGCAATCAAGATATAGCTTTCTTTGATCAATACCATGCACCAACAATGGTGCCACAATTGTCTCTCCACTTATGTGTCAATGTAGGGCCTATTAGCAAGTAGTGATCTTGGGAGTACAACCTCCTTATACTATAGCTTGATATGCGGTCAAATGGTTGCCTAATCTAGGATGCACAAGCTCATTAGAGGCATTCCTAATATACCTTTTGGTAGATGTGGCCTAAGTATATGTTGCAAGGGTGTTGTCTAAGGCCTAGGTATTGGGACGTGGAAGCCCCTCACTTCATGCCGCTCTTAAAACAAGCAAGTGTTTAGCCAATAACGATAGTTGTCCAAGAATTTCTATACCTGTTGGAACACAGGGTGTGTCTACATGTGTGGAGATGAAGCCAATGATCATGAGACCCCTAGGAGGACTATGACAAGTGCTTGGATATCACTTTTGCATCACATTTTCCCTATAAAAGAAAATTGGGAAGGCTAGCCACTTTTGATCCTCAAGATCATCCTAAGACATGAGAGGAGAGCATACACGGTTTTGCCTTCGAGATGAACAAGCAACAACGCAAAAAAACACAAGGATGATGATAAATGTAAGATAAAAGATGATGAAATGAAATGATAAATATTAGTAGTTTGATGGTTGGGTCTTTAAGAGGAGGCCCTAAAAAACAAGGGTTAGTAGTTTGATGATAACCCCGAATGTCTTGGACAAAACGAGTTGGAAAACAAAATGATTAGTAGTTTTCAATCCCACAATCACAAAAGAGGTTAGATAAATATAAAAATGGATGGAATATCCCCTTATTGTTGCAATAAACCTATAAAAACATAATGTTATACTTTTTGCCAAAAGTCAACAAAACACTTGAAAACAAGATCAAACAGCAGTTAGTCATAAGTGAAAACTATGATTCTATAAAGGTGTTGATTCATAGGGCATAGGTGCCAAATTATGACAAAGGATCCAAAGTATAGCAAAGGTGTCACTTTAGGACATAGGCGTCATTTTGTGTGCAAAGGTGCCAATGTATGAGAAAAACCTAAAACATGTCAAAAACAAAAAACAAGGTTTTAAAGCTAAAACAAAGGCGTTGAAATATCTCGTAAAGGCATAAATATAAGTCATAGGTGCCACATTATGAACAAAGGCACCATTTTGTGAAAAAATATGGAAATAGGGTCAAAAATAGGACAAAAAATTGTAATTTTGGGGTTTCAAAGGCCAAAACAAAGGTGTTGAAGTATCTGCAAAGGCGCCAAAGTATAAAATAGGCATTGCTTCATGAACATAGGTACCAATTTATGAATATAGGCACAAATTTATGAACATATGTGTCATTTTGTGAAAAATACGAAATAGGGTCAAAAATAGGCAAAAAGAATTACAATTTCGAGGTTCTTAAGGCCAAAACAAAGGCGTTTAAGCATCTCGAAAAGGTGCCAAAGTATAACATAGGCATTGATTCAGGTAATAGGTGCCATTTTACATGCATAGGCATGGTGTCCCCATATTTCACCTTGAAATCTGAGACTACCCCATGTAAAAATTCAGTACTTTTAAAATAATGGGTCGTTTTGTGTTTTTATTGCCAGAAAATGTTTGTATTGTGTCAAGATATTCCCAAAGAGTCATATAAGCCAATTTCGACAAATACCCAAATGCCCAAACTCGTTGTATCCTGTCGCTAAGGTTTACCTGCGGGAAATTTTTATTTAATTATTTTAAGCCCCATTTGAGGTAAATTGTGCTCCGGTTTAACCCTGTTGAGGTCTTACATGTCAATATTCCCATATACCAGTAGGGTTTTCCACCAGGAATGAATCATGGGCTTTATCTGTGACTTCTAGCAACATTTTGTGTTTTTGGTGTTTTCCGTTTTGTTTTCTGTGAAATTTCTCTAGGTCAATTCCTTTGCCGGTTTAGTTTGTTTTCTTGCCTGGAGTATTTGGAGATCATCTATGGATGTTATGCCAGAAGGAATTTGTCACAGGAGGTCTGGTTCTCTCTAGAAAGATGAAGTCATGCACAGAAAAGGCCTCTTCTAGGCAGGTCACATTTTTGGGAAAGGAAGGTTTTAAGCTACAATGGGATTTTTGGTAGCAGCAGGCAGGTGGGAATTTTGTACCTGCTTGGCAGGGTACTTTTTCCCATGGAAGCAAAGCCACTTAAGTCATAATGGGAAAATTAGAGGCAGCAGGTAGGCGGGAATTTCTTACCTGCCTTGCAAGGTGAAAATTTCCATTATAAAATAAAGAAAAATCACTTAAAGCACCAATGGGAATTTTTGCTTGCCTAGCAGGCTAACTTTTCCCATCAGAAGGTTTTATTCACCCAAACAAGTCGCACTTTTTCAAAGGGGGCTAATTTTAATGCAAGTCACACTTTTTGGAAAGTCACTTAAGTTTGTAGTGGATTTTTGGTCGTAGCAGCGGTGGGATTTTGTACCGCTTGCAGTACTTTTTCCCATGAAGGCAAAGTCACTTAAGTTATGATGGGAAAATTAGAAGCGGCAGGCAGGTGGGAATTTATTACCTGCCTTGCAGGGTAAAAATTCTCATGATGAAAGTCAAATCACTTAAGTGGAAGAAGGGATTTTTAGAGCTACGGTGCAGGGTGAAAATTCCCATCAGAAGTTGACTTCTTAAATTTAGAATTCACCCATGTCAAAAAGTGCGACCCATTTAGAGGAGAATTAATACTTTTTAAAGTATTTATTGATAGAATTAATTCCTATTTTGGTGCATGAGGTCAAAGCACACTTTGTGAAGTCAAAGTGGACTGGAAGTAGAAAGCTAAAATTAAATAAATTTAATTTATTTAATGGCAGCCATGAGCATGCACAAAATAGGCGCCCAAATTGAAGAGAAAAGCATGTTTATTAATTAATTAATTGCCAGGAATAGGAGGGGCAATAATTAATTATAGAATGATGAAGGTTATATAAGCATGGGCTGCCATATTAATGAAGTAATTAATTCTTTAGCAAGGAAGTGCAGCCTGGCAATTTTGGCGCCCAAAGAAGGAAGAATTTTGCTCAAAAGAAGGTGTTTTCACTGCCGAAAGCTTCAAAGTTTGGTGCCTAGGTTTGAAGGAGCTTGATTTAAGTCTAATTAATTGTCTGCATAGTGGTACAGGTGTACAGTGAAGTTGACAAAATTCATGCTTGCTTTGCATGCAAACAAAACCTCAATTTTTGGGGCAGTAGGCTTTATATATGTAGATTTTTATGGTAAAAATCAAGTGTTCATGTTTCGATTGTCCTCTTTGTTTGAATTAATTGCAGGTATTCATTACAAGTGTTGATATAATCGAAAGGGAGCTTAAATCAATGTCCAATACATTGAATATATCTTCCGAATTTGAAGAAATTCCCAGATCTGCACTAATTGTAAAGAATTCCGACCGAATAAAAAGAAAAAGAGTTGTTTAGACAAAGATTGCTCTAGCCATGGCGAAGCATGGTGAAAGAAAAGATCCAAATTTAGAATCATGCATAGCTTCCAAATTTTATGAAGTCAATAGGCCCAGATCTAGGCTCGAGATCCAAATCCAGATCTCATAACTGCAAAGGCTTCCTAAAAATTCATCCTCTTGTTTCTGACGCAACTCGTGTAGAAGTTGGTGCATGGAGAATTCCTTCCAGGATCTTGTGCATGTGCTCCCAATCTTCCAGTTGAAGCCTTCATTGAATTTGCATTCACCCGGAGTGCTTTCTAGAATTTTTAATTGCTCATATGCAATTAAAAATAAAAATGATGAGTTATTTATGGCAAACATTACACTGATGCATGTACTAGAGAAGAACTACAAAAGCTTCAAGGATAAGAAGGAAGACAAGTCAAAGGCAATACCCGCAAGCAAATCACAGTCACTTGCTTCCAGATCCAGCCGCTTCCAGATCCAACTGCTTCCAGATCCAGTTTGGTGAGAATCAAGGGCAAAAGAATCAACTGCATGCAGAATATGGAAAAAGAACAAAAGTGTTGCAGACTTTCTTCTAATTCATTTTCCTCTTTCTTCTTCTTTTCTCCGACAAAGTAATTGAGTGATCAATTAAATTATAAAACTTAAGTGATCGGTTTAAAAGCCGTTACTTGAAGAAGTCAATTACTTGGAAATAGGTGGCAGACATGCAAAATAGAAGGTTCTATCTTTAGTTACAAATCATGCATGTCATGCAAAGGGGAATTCGAGGAGGGAGATTGCCAGTTGTTACCATTTCGACTTCCACATGTGCCAGTTCATTAAAGGCTTCCTATTTGTAATTTCTTCCTCTACATTCTATAAGTAGAAGAAGAACCTACGGGTTAGATATCAGAATTTGTAAGCAGCATTCTTGTGTTCCAGACTTTGTGCTAAAACCCCTGATAGCTATTTGAAGCAAAGGAATAGAAAGGAGCAGATTTCCGGAGAACTTTATGTCGACGATGCATTTTGTCTTAGATCTACTTATAAATTGTGTTATTCTAGATCTAGATCTGAAAGTTGCCTTTGCTTATAATTTTGTGTGTTAATATCTATTAGTTCTGTCTATGTGCATGCAATCAACTCTGTAATCTATTGATTGAGTTGCACATCTTCCCCCTTTCTTTCCTATTTTCTCGTTATTTTCCTCTTTGTCGGATATTTCCTTTCTTTAACAAATTAACTTACTTGCTGAAAACTATACAAACTATGGTTCATGAGCGTATGGTTAAAGTAATACCCACAAATAAATACTAGCATATTTAATTGACAAATCTTACACGGAGCCTCACCGGTAAATGAGGGAGATTTATCTCATGACTACCTAGGTTTTCAGCTATGCAAAAAATCTAGCCAACAAGGCACCAATACACAGAGCATAGGCATTGTTTCACGCTTGAAACATTTTTGAGCCCAAAAATTACACATTTGAAGGGGTAAACGATGAGGAAAGATCTTGAATCTTTGGCAACTTGTATAAGGGATCAAACAAGATTATAAACGATGAAAAATTGGGTTAATCCCCTTGGTGGGTGCTAAAATGTATATGTTAAAAATATTGGAATGAAAATGCAAGAAAACAAACAAATTTGTCTTCCTACTCTAATCTTCTCAACAAATACCTTAGATAGAGCAATGGATTGAAAAGAGGAGAGAAATTATACTTGTATTTACCTACAAGATGCAAAACTTCTCCTTTGATGTGTTGTATTTTCTCTCAATTGATTGTTGATTGCTCTTGGATTACTTAAGATTTGTGTGGACAAGCTTAGGCATCACCTCCCCTTGATTGCCTTGAATTGCTAGATGTTTGATGAAGGGTGAATTGATTGGAGTGGATTGAAGATGGATTGATTGGATAATAAAAATAGAAAATTTTGGTTATGGATTCTTAATATCTTATGTATTTAATTAGCTCTCATGGAGGATGAGAGTTCAATTTATAGTTGAGGGGTGGAGGATTCAATGGCTAGGATGAGGCCATGTTGGATTTTGAACAAGGGTAGAGAGTGCATGAGAAGAATGTAGAATTATAGAATGGAGATTTCTAGAATTTGAGAGAAATCTCCATTGAATTCAATGGAGAGAGGGAGATAAATTTGAATTTTTAAATATGAAACAGGGAAATTTAGAGAGGCTTCTAGAAATAGAAGCCTCTAGATTTAGAGGTGGGGACGTGATTAGGATTATAATTAGATTAGTTTAATAAATGATGTTTAGGAGCGAGGTTACATAGACATGATAGGTGTAGAGATGTGTAGGGTAGGTGGGTAGGTAGAAGTAGGAATATTAAATTCCTAGAAAATGTTAATGAAGGATTAAAATAGGATAATAGGATATAATAAGTGATTAATGATAAAATGGGATATGATGATGGATTAAAAGGATTAATAATGGAATGATGGAATATTAGATAAATGATAAAGGATAATAAAATGATAAAGGGGAAAAATGATAAAATGGATTAAATAATAATAATTAATCTTGCGATTAATTATTATATGGATAATGTTGGGATGTTTGCATGGACAAAGTAATTGTAATTAATCATGTTGACATTTTAGATGTCTACGAGTTTCAATAACATTCATGATGATTCTATCACTCCTATTAATTCACCTCTTATCATTTCCTCCGAATCTACTCTAGCATTATGTCAATATCCCATCTTCCTCTCCTCTCCCACCTCTTTCTTCTTCTTCTCTAGATGTTATTCATGTTGATTATCACATACCTACTAGTACACCTCTGCTTATTTCTTCGCATCTACATCTAGAATTTCCATAGAGCCTTCATCTTCCGCTTCTTCTTCTCACATTCCCATGATTACTGATAATGGAAAACCTCAATCTCTTTATATGCCTCTCACTTCTTCTACAATTTCTTCACGTGATATTTTATCACTCATGCATGTTGTCCATTTGCAATCTCAAGTTCAATCTTTTACTCTCAAAATCAAAGCCTACCATGCTTCCATTGACAATAACTTTCTTCATGGAAATCTCATTCCAAAGAAAATTTGCAATTCATCTTTTCCTAAGGATTTTATCATGCCTTCATTTTCATGTTTCAATGGCACTAGAAATCCATATTTGCATCTTAAGCATTATCGTTTGGATATGGCTTCTTATTCAAATGATTGATTGTTACTAAAATATTTTCTTCATAGTCTTGTTGATGATGTTCTTCAATGGTACATGTACACACCCAATTTTACACTGTTCTACATTGTCAAAATAGGTAAAATCCCTAATGATGATAAACTATCAATTCCAATGATGTTCAAGTCTAAATCCTTGTTTGTAGCATGTTTTGTAGCTTACTTGTCCTTTTCCTAGCTTTCCCCACTTTCCTTTATCATTTTTGTAAATTTTCCTTGGCCTTCTTGTTTTAAGTCATGGAACCACGCCGGTGGTTACGCAACCACCCGGTGGTTACATAACCATCGGTATACCCTAAGTGGTGGTTATGCAACCACCGCAACAGCTTACGTAACTATCACTCTACGCAGATCGGTGGTTCTGTGTGTTTTCTCCCGATCCTTTTCCAACGTGTTTTGAACACATGTCACCTTCTTCAAACTCATTTTTAGTGCACGTTTCTTGACCAAATTGGTTGTTCTTGGCCTTGTTAAATGAGTACAAAATTCTCTTTCCCTACTTACTGGTATTTATGAGTTAATTGCCCCTTCTTTGAGTGATGTGGCATCTCTTGGCTGCCAAGTGGGCTGAGACCACTTCTCTGCCTATTTTATATAAGAGCCAAGCTTCTTCCCGAAGCATTGGTTGGAGTATTTTGTTTTGGAATTGTATCGTTATGTTGTCGTAATCCTACCAAGAAGCACACAAGCAAGCACAAATATTTTCCTTATTACTCTCTTGCATGCATTGCTACTGGACTTCAGTAAACCAGCTAGCTCCAATACTCTCTCTCATTCCTTCTACACTCTTCCAACACAGCCCATGAACAAGTTTGGACATTCATTAAAAATTAACATGAGGAGACATCAAAAGGAATTATTAGCATTGGATTTTTCTCTGTACAACATTTCCAGTTGGGGGTGTCATTAAATTCTTACAAGTTTCTTTTTCTTATTTAGATAGATTCAAAGTTACAATCATTAACTGCATTTGTTTAGAGAGATACAATTACAGTAGCATTTATAGTAGTTTCCATTTGTAAAGCTTCCATTGAGGATTTCTTCTCAGCTTATCCTTGTGGATTTTCCGGGAATAATTCGGAGGAGGTTCTTGCCATAGTGCATTGTTAATTCTTCACAATTTATTTACCTATAGTTTACATTTCTTCATTTAGAAAGCTTCTATTTTACCGGGGAAGCTTCAGGGAAGAATTTCTTCTGAGAAGCTTTTCATTCTTCCCATGATTTTGAGGTAGAGCTAGAAGAGGCAATATCCACAATTACAAATTAGGAAAAGCATTTATTTTATTATATTAGATTAAATCCTCTGCAATAGGGAAATAACCACATCCGACTATTTCACTTTGTTTAGTTTAATTTGTTTATAGTAGAAGCAATTTCATTTAATTAGAAGAAGTTAAATTTTTTATGCATATTTCTTCTATTTTCTAGTAAACATAAAAATACAAAAACATTAGATTAAATTAGTTAGTTTATTTTATTTGTTTTATTCCCTTTTGTTAAAATCATTGGAAAAGCACAAAAAAGTAGATTAAATTTGCTTTAGTAGTTTACACATCCACATGACCATCAAAGGCCCTAGGCAACCCATAGATTTAGTGTGTGATCCCAAAGTGCCACAACCAAACACAATTGAACAATTTATAGATGTTGACCAAGGTGTCAAACACCTCATTTTTCATACCACCCCGACTCCACCCAATATTATCTCACGGTTGATGGCTTTGAATGTTAAAGCGAGATAGCGCTATGTGTTATAGCATTGTTAACCCACTCGAGATTAGATTTTAAGGCTCATAGCCTTGTCCTTCCCACACATCTCTCATTTCACCTCCATGACCTTGTTTGGAGACTTTTACAAGGCAAACGCTGCACATTTCCCACATATTCCACACCCAGTTTAAAGGGTGTTTGGTGACATTGACATTTATATACTCCTTCGTGTGTCCATTCTCCTCAACCATTCCATTTCACCCACCCAAGTTAGAGAGGCCTTCATTTCCTTAGACGATCAAATTCCCATAGTTCTCGTAGAAGACGTTTCGATTGCCTTGATTACTTGTAAACCATTTTTACACATTTCACCTATTCACCTCGTTTATCCATTCCATAGCCATCTTTCCATTTCATATCGGTTGTCTCGACATGACCTTGGGAGGTCAAGTGCGTCCTAGGGTCACGTGTTGATTCTTAGATGTACAAAATTGGTGAACCCGATGTGAAGGACTAGTTCCTTTTCATTTCCTCTTTTCTTTCCTTCTTTCATCCATCCTTCTCCTCTCCCATTATTTTGCGGGTGTTTATACACCCCCAAATATGTCGGGTTAGGAATACGGTAGCCCATCTTGGGTCTTGAAGCGTATTATTACCATATGGGTATGCAACAGTCACCCTCACTATCAGGGTGGGCTGATAATTACTCACCCAATTTACCTTCACCTCACACTCCTCCTCAAGGTGCCAACAATGGTTCATCGGTTAGGATTGAGGAGATATATCAACTTTTCTATAGCCCACAACCATAGTTCTCCCAATCAAATAATATGATGCTCATAAGAGAACAAGGGTCTTATCCACACATTTTATCTAGACCTCAAATCGGTATGCGATCGATGCCTTTTCTTCATACCTCTCATCTAAGGACAAACTTCTAGCACATTTTTCTTGAAGCAATGAGTGTCTTAACACAATAAACTAGTCCTTGGATATGATGCAATTATATATTGATGTCCTTCTTTAGAACAATGTTGATACCCTCCTCCTACAATAGAAAATGCATCCAAAGAGGGTGGCCTCCCAAGGATCAATTCATAATAGGAATTCATGTGATTTTTCTCCCTAACAAGACTCATAACACACCTAAGTCAAATGCAATACCATCTTCAAGCGATGTGATTTCAACATTGGTAGATAGAGTTAGAGAACTAGAGCTTACCCAACCTTCTCATACTCCATCTTTCATAGGGCAAGGCAAGGTCCCCCACCACATTCAAAACTTTGGTTATGTGCCTTCTGTGTCATCACCTCCTCCGGTCTATATGGGTTTTCCTATCCTTGGGGACTTCCTCACTAGATCGGGCATGTTAGGTATGCCCTCTCACACTTCATACGAGATATCCTCCACAGCGCAACCGAAAGTGCGTTCTCAAATGCCATCCCATTGCAATGCAATGTTCCCTAGTTTCGCACCTCTTTACTCCGTATCAAAAAAATGTTCCCTGTAACTTCACATGTATTCTAAATCACCACAAGGGGAACTGTTTTCTTTTCTTGGTTTGTACGCTCACCCTAAGGGATACCCTACACTCCCGCAAATTCTTATGTTGCACCTTATCAACCTCTTGTTCCACCTCCACCTCCCCATCAAGGGTCGTCTACATGGTAGAGTCTTATGCGGTGGGCACATATTCGAATATCTCAAGGAGCCCCTTGACTTTACCATACGAAGTGTAATGCTTCCACAACCATTATTGGACCTTCCAAAATTCAAAGGGAGAGGGATCCAAATGCTCACATTAAAGCGTATGCGACTACCATTAGAGAGCTACTCCCATGGGATGCGGTTGTAGCTAAGATATTCCCTAAGACCCTTAAGGGGATTGCTCTCGAATGGTACTATAGAATACCAAAAGCCTCGATTCATTCATTTAAGTAACTTGTTTGAGTTCATAAAGGCTTTTGATATGAACAAACTCTTGAGAATAAGAATTAGATAATTCCTTCACATTAAGCAAGAGCACAATGAATTTGTCGCCCACTTCATTCAAAGGTGGAGACAAGTCCTCTACTCCTCGGCCAACGCTCCCAACATGGATCAAATGGAGCTTTATGACCTGTTCCTACATTCTCTCAATTAAGAAACTAAGGAGGAAGTGTAAAAGCTCCCTCTTATGAGCTATGAGGAGGTATTATAGGGTGATCTCTACATTGACCAAGTGTAAATTGATAGTGTTCAAATTCTTATGGATCGAACGGGAAACTGGTCACTCTCTCACAAAGTAATTCAAATTACCCAAATGGTTCAAACAATAACAATCAAGGACCCAAAGTCCTTAACAAGAACCGTGATGCTATAACGGATGGTGTCACCGATCAAGCTAGAAATCGACGTTGTTCACACAAGTAGCTCAAACAATGGTAACAACAATACGAATGCAAACAACCAAAGGAGTAACAATTTCATTTCTTTAGTTAATGTGGTGGACTTTAGCGGTCCTCCTCCACCTTCTCACCAGTTCTAGGCCCAAGGCCCGGTTCAATACTCGAACAAGTACCCAAATCAATATCAAAACCAAGGCCAAAGGCCTCTAAATTTCAATTATAATAATAAAAACATAACAAAAATAGAAATTATGGACCACGAGAAAAACCAAAATCAAAGACCTCGCGACTACGATCCTGATTTGTATTGTGGTTTTCATAGGGTCAGAGGACATGATGCTTGTATGTGTCATGATTGTAATAAATTCATACAACAGCTTCCAAAGACTAGAGACAAATCTTCATTGAGATGTTTTTGGATAATCCCACGACACCTACTCAAAATACTCATATGGGGCTTGTTGCTCCATAAAATTCTACTCTTAAGGTTTATAGAGACCCCCTTCCAACACGCCTTAAAAATGTAAAGCTTAATCCCCATGGTACCAACAAGGGGAATCTTGTTGGAAACAATGATCACGAAGCATCTACGTCTTCAAACCCTCTAGTAGCTCCTCCTTTAGATAATCAAAATCAGGTTAAGATTGTAGGCTTAGTGGAGTTAGAAACCAAGCCCAAGATTAATGCAACGACTCACACCCATGATTATTCTTCACAACCTATTCCTATGTATCCTTCAATGTCAAATGATACCCCAGTAGTTCATAAGCCAGTAGGAGCCTATTACTTGATCACGAACCTGACTAAGACCTTTTCCCATATTTCCTTCCTAGACTTGTTCAATAATTCCCTGCACATCGATCAAATTTGTTAGAAGCATTAGGCCTTGGCCATCTTATTCATGTCACTCCTCCTCTAGAGTCCCAAATAAATCATATATACTTTGATGTCTATCCCCTAGGGTATCTAGATAGAGATGTTGGGTTCATCTTCGACATTAGCAAAATGCTTACCGACGTTGAGTCGACTTGAAAGAGGTGATCTTGCATTGTACACAGTAGGTTTGGATCTACAACAACTATGTTAAGCGTGATAATGATAGATGATGGGGCTACATTCAATATAGTCCCTTTCTCATTTCTTTAGAAGCTAGGCTATGGAGAAACAAACTTTTATTCAACGTGAAATATGTTGAGATTTTATGATAACCTTAAAGCCACTTCTATTAGAACTATAGTGTTTCGGTCACTCTTGGACCTAAGACCGTGTTGACTGAGTTTTATATTATAGATTAGGAAACTAACTATAATATGATTCTCGGTTAACCTTGGATTCATAGAATGAAGGAAATCCCTTCCACATTGTTCCAAGAGGTTAGATTCTTGCACCTAGGTAAGTTTTTCGTGGCTCAGGGTAATCCGAAGCCATTTGATATCCATTTGGCCAACCTAAAGAAGAAATCGAGTTTCATCTGAATTCAAACCCTCAGCCTATCAGTTAAATAAGCCTCAAGAATCAAAACCTAATTCCCAACTTGTTCCTATGACTGAATTGGAAACCCCTAAGGCAATCGAAGGGGTTAATTCTATTGAAATTAAGGCTATTGTAGTAGAAATTGTGCAGCCAAAAAACTACAAATGTAAATTGTTAAGATTTCAGAGAATGATATGCCTATCATTCTTACATTTAATTCTTTGGGAATCGGACATGATCTCAGACTCACCTCTCTTTTGGCCGATGGATTTGAAGAGGTTTGTATGTTTGAAGTCTCAGAAGTTAAGGAAGAATATTCTAAGAAAGATCAAACCTCCTTCTTCCCCGATGACTATTGGACTCTCAACTATGACGGTGCAAAGTGTCCCTTCGGTGTTGAGGCTAGGATGATCCTCACTTCCCCTAAGGGGAAAGTCATGCCATTTTCCTTCAAGCTAAACTTTAAGTGCACAAACAACGGAGTTAAGTATGAAGCTCTACTTCTTGGTCTTATTGTGGCCAAGAGGATGGGTGTGAACAACGTAAGAGTTTTAGGTAACTCTCAACTTGTCGCTAATCAAGTCTCGAAGTATATGAGACCGAGAGAAAATCACCTGAACTCTACAAGACCGCTATTCTTGACTTTAGCATGGGTTTTGATTTTATCTATTGAATCAATTCCACAAGAGCAAAACCTATTGGTTGATTCGATGGCTACTTCTTCCTCTCGCTTTTGTCCAAGTGAAGACCTAAAAGAAATCGAATTCATTGTTTCGGTTCAATCCGAACCTCTAGTTCGAAGGATGTCAACCAATGCAATTTTAGCATATGTCGATATTGAGAACAAGCTCTTATACTTACACGGAGAATGATGAGGTAATCTTAGGATACCTCAATGCATACACTAATCTTCATCCCACACACCATAAGAGGGGATTTTCTCTTATACCTCACCCTTCCTCTTACTTTGGAGATCGCATGATGGATCCTTCCTCATCGGAAGGTCTTGAGATCTATGAGGTAGAGGAAGAAGAACTGGAACTACCTCCATCCCCACTCCGAGTTTGAAGAGGGTAATACCTCTTTGATTGAAGGAGTCATAGATATCAATATAGGGACGAAGGAGGATCCCAAGATCTTGAAGCTCGGTTCTTTTTTGACTCCAGATGAGATAGAAGCACATATGAAGGTGCTTAAAGATAACTCAAAATCCTTTGCCTTTAGTTATAAGTAAATGATGGGAATCGCTCCTAATGTGGTGGTTCACAACCTCATCACCAAGTCTGATGTCAAGCCCATGAAGCAGAAATCAAGACCCATAAAGCCCAAGGTGGCTTTAATGGTTAAAGAGGAGGTCATGAAACTCCTTCAAGTGGGATTTATCAAACTAGTGGATTATTCCATGTGGGTGTCAAACATATTCCCAGTTCCTGAAAAAATAGGAAGATACATATTTGTATCGATTTCAAGGACATTAACAAGGCTTGTCCCAAAGATGATTTTCCCTTTCCTTCCATTGATGTTATTGTTGATGTAACAACTAGTTATGATTTGTTGTCTCTCATGGATGGATTTTCACGTTACAACCAGATAAGGACTGTCATCACCAATCCCGCACTATGATAATTCTTCACCGAACTCCTCGTCTTTATGATTATTTACTAATGCACAACCTTTAGTTTGGTGGATGTAATCTGAAACAAAACAACAACATAACACAAGAATACCATCGACTATGATAAGACATAATGATGACAAATCTGAAATATCAAAGTAAATTATAATATTAACATGAAATTGTTACAATCTCACCCATGAGGTACTTCAAGTGTTATTGACTTCACTTGCCTTTCACCAAGACTATGGGAGAAACTTTACAATTACACCTCTTAATGGCTTCTTCAACACACCTTTAAACTGATGGCTTCCTTCGCACACTTCCTACAATATTTCTCACTACTTCCTTCTATGCTAAATGAGGGGGGTGGCCTCTCTATTTATAGAACTTCCAGGCTTATCCATCTTATCTCTAAGATAGGATAAGAAATCCACTCTAATGAATCATATTCCATACCTTAACTTTTATCTGTACATGTAAGCTTATCTTTTAAGATAAGATAAACCTTATCATTTTACATGGGTTCCACATTTTTAGACTTTTTACAAATAAAATACACAAAATATTTATGACCTCACTCCTTGTCCTTATTACCAATATAATATTTCTAATTCCTAATCATGTAGACCCTACTTCTCTAATTACCCAAACTTTGACATTTTAACATTACCGGACCACTTACGACAAATATTTACTTTTTACAACATTCCTATTGTACTTTGACTGTTACCGTACTCCACATTATTGGCGGCACCGTACTGATCGGCGCCGTTATCTTCTATCGACGCTACTACTAATTATACTTAACAACATCCTATTCCTAATACATACATTAATGAAATAGAAATTACGGAGGAAAATTTTAGTGTCGACATCTTCCCCCTTCCTAGCTTCTACTCCGTCCTCGGAGTAGACTATTCTGGTGCTTGGAAAATCTTCAACTTGTCGTGGTTGACCCATTTCGTAATGGGAGTGCCATCCAATTCCTCCAGTCGGTACGTACCATTTTCATGCACAACTGCTATTTTGTAGGGCCCCATCCATTTTGGAAGAAATTTTCTCTGTCTTCTTTTTTGTATCGGAGTCATATACTAGGACCAAGTCATTCACATGAAATGGAGACCACCGGATATTTTGATCAAAGTATTCTTTATGCTTCATTTTCTTCTTATGGCTTGTATCCTTTGCTTTATTTCCCTCATTTCCTCTAGCAAATGAAGATGTACCAACCTTTCTTTTCTTGAATCACTTTCATCCATCCTTTCATTTTTCATAACTCTCACAAAGAATATCAAACTCAATAGGAAGAAGCTGGATCAATGCCATAGGCCAACCGAAATGGGGAGTATCATGTTGCTGACTTTGATGTTGCCCTATATGCCCACAATGCTTTGCATGAATCCTTTTATCCCATTTATGTACCGCAAGGCCGCATCTTTTGCTAGAATTTGACACAAAAAAAATTTGTTCGTTCCACTGTCCATTTGTGCTTGGCTTGTATGTTGTTGCCTTCATGTGCTTAATAGAAAACTTATTGACTAGGCTTCTACCACCTCATTAATGAAGTGGCTTCCTTGATCTCTATTCTGATTTCTAATGGGCAACCAAATCGGTGACAATGTGTTCATACATGAACCTTGCCACTTCATCCATGGAAGCTATTTTCAATGGCCTAGCTTCAACCCACTTGGTTAAATAATCTGTGGCAACTACAATATACTTATTTTGGTGTGATGTACTTGGAAGTGGACCTACATTGTCTATTCCCACTTTTCAAAGGGACCAAGGGAAGAATAGGACATAATAGAGTGATGAAGTCTTACGATTACCATGTGTTTGACAAATATCACATGTCTTATAATAATTATAACAATCTTTAAAAAGAGTGGGCCAGTGATAACTGCGTTTCAAGATCCTTCTTGATGTAAGTTGTCGAGAAGTGCCCTCCACATGTACCATTGTGGAATTCTTCTAGCAGCTTCCTTCCTTGATCACGTCCAACCGCCCTCTTATATCATCCCATCGTCCCTATTCGAAATAATACTCCATGTAGAATAGAATATGGATGACCGACTTGAGTAATCTTTCTCTTAGTCTTTGCATTGGCACCATCGTGAAACTTGAATTCATTCGATAATTCTAAATATCTATGTATTCACTAAGGATTGTGTCAAGGGATAACAATGTTGCATCGGGAAATCATCATCATCACAAGATGATCCTAAACCATCATAGGCTCGAGAGAGTGCATCTGCATTGACATGCTTCCTTCCCGCCTATCTATAATATCAAATTCAAATTCTTGTAGCAAAATTATCCATCTTGTTATCCTCCCCGATGGGTTAGACTTATTTACAATATTATTTAGAGCCCGATGATGCATCTGCTACAACTAGAAATTTTTGCCCTAGCAAGTAATTTCTAAACTTCTTTATAGCAAAAATGATAGCGAGCCTCTTTTTCGATTATAGTATAAGTTACCTCAAGATCACTTTGCTCATTTATGCTGCTCCCAAAGTAAATTGGATGTTCATTCCCATTTTCATCCTTTTGGCTCAAAGTACTTCCTAGTCTTTGCGTCCGAGGCATCGGTGTACACAATTAATGGCTTGCTCCAATCTGGATTCTTCAAAACAAGTGAAGACACCGGGGCTTCCTTGATTGTCCAAAAGTTTCATGTGCCTTATTTCCCGGTTCATAAGTAACATCCTTCTTCAAGAAGCTGGGTTAGTGGTATGCAATCTTTGAGAAATTCTTGATGAACCTTCTATAGTAACCCACATGGCCTAAAAATGATCTCAACTTACTTCTATTAATAGGAAATGGTAAATCTTTGATTTTGAAACTTTATCGGATCGATCACCATACCATACCATCTCTGGATACAACATGCCCTAACAAAACACCTTTAGAAAATCCAAAGACACACTTTGTAGGGTTTAGTGAGGCTTGTGCTTCATCTAACCTTTGAAATGTTGTCTCCATCCAAGTGCAGGTGGTCAAAATTGCTCCCATAGATGCAAAAAATCATCCGAAAATACTCGATGAAGGTCCCAATGTAGGGTTCGAACACCCTATTCATCAAATGCTTTGGAATGTTCTTTGGAGCATTACACAACCCAAAAGGCATAACTCTATAAGCAAACATTCCCAATGAGTGGTGAACATGGTCTTTAGGCGATCTTTCTCCGCTATACTGACTTGGTTGTATCCGCTTATATCCATCAAAGAAAAACTATAACACTCTGGCGCCTACTTCGTCCCAAGATCGATCTCGAGAATGGAAGAGGGTAATGATCCTTCTTTGTTGCCTTATTGAGCTTCCTATAATCAACACAAATGCATAGCTTTCCATTCTTTTTTATTGAGATCACAATGGGAGAAACCCATTCTAAATTCTCCATGAAAATATGAATCCTACATCAAGCTGACTTATCTATTTCTTCTTTTACGGTCTTGGAAAAATTAGGATTCATTCTATATGGCATTTGCTTTATAGGCTTAGCACCATTTACCAAATTTCAATAGAATATTCTACCCAACTTACTTGACGAGTTCTTTGTAATCAAAAGTGAATATGTGTATGTACCTTCAAAAGAGCCGGAGGTAAGATTCCTTCTCACTCTCCATCACAAAGATCACCAATCTTTATTTGTTGGAGACGATCATCAACTTCTTCTTCGAGATAATTTTATGGGGTCATGAGTCGGTGTGAGGACTGGAAGGATATCCATGACTCAAACATCCACCTCACTTTCTTCATCTTCGATTGTCCACTTCACCGGTACTAGAGTAATCGAGAGGATGTCCAATCATCGGTTTCATCACTTGAATCCACGAGTTACGCCTTATGATGTTGAGGGATCACATTTATCTTCACCCTCTCTCTACCACGTCCAAGTGTCATGAAGCCTTCATTCCAGGTAGTTTCTTGCATGAACTCTCCTTAGCCATGGTCTTCCTAGCACATTGGGCATGCAATGTGATACCATTTTTCATCATCACCGAAAGTCTACCACACATACAACACCCATAACAGATATTCGCCACATTTGAAACTACACCTTCTCGGTTTAGTTTTTCCCTTATTTAATGACCTTAACATAAGTGTTGAAGGGCGATCAATTTTAAACCCAACATATTCAAGGTCTGAGACTCGGTCATTACATTAAGCTGCAGCACTCCATCGACTAAGACATCATGAATTGAAATACCATTACATAATACCTCGGCTTGTGGAGTATAGGGATCCACCTCCTGCCTCCAAAACAGGGGACCTCAACCTCCTTCCTTCGTCGAGCATTGAGTCCACTTCGCAACTCCCGCCTCTTCTCGAAGACATAGCCAAGAGTTGACCATATGTAATATTTGCGGGCCTTTTGGATGATCTTCCAAGATGGAGTATGGTCCTTGCCCCTGAAATCATAAAATCCTGCACACCCAACTTTCTTCTCCTATGTTTCTTACTAGTTTCTTCTTTCATCTTCTTAGGATCATTTCCATCTTGATTATCTTTTTCTTTCTTTCTTTTTTGTTACTGAACACATCTACTTCATTATTTCGATCTTATCTACTACATCAAAAGAATTCACAGTGCTTTTCCTTTATCATTATCTCCTTTACTGGATGTAGAAACTCTATCCTGACAATTATACTTATAATGACCCTTTTATAACAACCATAACATACAACTTCGAAATATTTCTTTTTGGACCTCTATCTCCTCCCTGAGAACTAAATTACTTTTCTTGAAGAAGATTAATAGTTAACTGACCCATCTTTTTGAGCAAATATTCATACTCAGTAGATGTACTAGGAGAAATATTTGTGCTCACCAGGAGTGGTTATGGATTCTGGACCAAAGGTGCTGGTGTAGGCTCTACTTTAGCAATAATTTCTTTGGGCTCCTCTTCCATGCTTTCTTCTTGCCTTCTTGCAATCTCCTTTGCTTATTCAATGGTAGTTGGGCGGTCATACTTCACTTGTTGTCTAATCTCTGGCTTCATCCCAAGAATGAAGTGCTTACAGAGGAGATTATCCACGCCATTCATCAACCCATCCGCTAATCCTTCCTTCCGGATCTGGGCATCGAGCTTCCTCCTTAGCTCTAGAACACGAGCATGATAATCCCTTATCTTCTCCTTCTCTCCTTGGGATAGCTTTGTGATCTCGATCATGAGATCTGCATATTTCTGTTGTTCACCAAATTCTTCAAGAAAACTTTCAGTTAATAAATCCCATGAATTTTTCACATTATCACCTAGTGTTTCAAACCACCTAAGTGTTGAACCATCCAAAAAGGTAGGAAAAATTTAGTCCATTGTTCCCTTCTTATAAGGCCATTACAAATACAAGATTGCTTAAACTCTTGAATGAAAGAAGAAGCATCTTCATTAGATTGAGTTGAAAAAACAGGAATCTTTCCCATTTTCAAAAGTAACCACCGTGAAATACCAACCCACAAGTACAATCAACAAGACTTATGTGCACAAATAATTGGAATAACTATACTAGAAAGTGACTTTACACCTTTCTACAAAGTAAAATAGAAATGATCATGGTAAACTATGGTAAAACTTGACTTATCATGCGTAAAAGCGACTTTCTTGTGGTAAACACTATTCACGATAAAAGTGAAGTTATCATGCGGTAAATACTATTCACGGTAAAAGTGAATTTACTTGTGATAAATACTATTCACAAAGAAAAATAAATTTATCATGGTAACTACTATTCACGGTAAAAATGACTTTACCATGGTAACTACTTTGCGCATAGTAAAAATAAGGTTACCCTCCAATTGATTTTGAATAAGTGGGAATATCTCTCCGTAAAATCCACCAACGAGGAATGGTCCCTTAGAACGGAACCAAAATGTCATCACCAATCCGGCACTATGATAATTCTTCACGAGAACTCCTCGTCTATGATTATTTACTAATGCATGCCTTTAGTTTGGTGGATGTAATCTGGAAACAAAACAACAACATAACACAAGAATACCATCGACTATGATAAGACATAATGATGACAAATCTGAAATATCAAAGTAAATTATAATATTAACATGAAATTGTTACAATCTCACCCATGAGGTACTTGAAGTGTTATTGACTTCACTTGCCTTTCACCAAGACTATGGGAGAAACTTTACAATTACACCTATTAATGGCTTCTTCAACACACCTTTAAACCGATGGCTTCCTTCGCACACTTCCTGAATATTTCTCACTACTTCCTTCATGTGCTAAATGAGGGGGTGGCCTCTCTATTTATAGAACTTCCAGGCTTATCCATCTTATCTCTAAGATAGGATAAGAAATCCACTCTAACGAATCATATTCCATACCTTAACTCTTATCTCATGCATACGTAAGCTTATCTTTTAAGATAAGATAAACCTTATCATTTTATATGGGTTCCACATTTTTAGACTTTTTACAAATAAAATACACAAAATATTTATGACCTCACTCCTTGTCCTTATTACCAATATAATATTTCTAATTCCTAATCATGTAGACCCTACTTCTCTAATTACCCAAACTTTGACATTTTAACATTATCGGACCACTTACGACAAATATTTACTTTTTACAACATTCCTATTGTACTTTGGTTTGATTACATGTACTCCACATTATTGGTGGCACCGTCTTCAATGGGGTTGTTATCTTCTATCGAGATCTTCTTACTAATTATACTTAACAACATCCTATTCCTAATACATACATTAATGAAATAGAAATTACGGAGGAAAATTTTAGTGTCGACAGATCTCCGACGAAGACCAAATGAAAACTACCTTTACAACTCCTTAGGGAACCTTTTGTTATGTAGTCATGCCTTTTGGCTTAAAGAATGCCGAGCTACTTACCAACAAATAGTGACATACATTTTTCATGATCTTATTCATAAGATTATGGAATCATATGTTGATGACATGCTAGTGAAAGCAAAGAAACATGTTGATCATCCCAAAGTATTTCATGTCATTATTTTGCACCTAATTGAATACGACGTAACGCTAAACCCCGAGAAGTGTGCTTGGAGTGACCGGGAGGCAAGTTCTTAGGAAACATCATTTCATCTCGGGGTATTGATGTTGATCTGGTGAAAATCTGGTAGTCTTGGAAATGTCCCCGATCACTAATGAGTCGAGCATCATGTATTTCTTAGGTAAACTTAGGAAATCCACAAGTTTAGTCCCGATTTAACATGCATCGTTCATCCCATTAACAACATGTTAAAGAAAGAGTGTAGAAAAGACTGAAAAACTAAGTGTCACGAAGTATTTGAGTCGATAAAACACTTCCTTATGTCATCATCTACACTCATACCACCAAAAGTCGACCGTCCTCTAATCCTATATTCATCAACCACCGATGTCTCGTTAGCATGCATGTTGGCACAAGAGGATAACAATCATCACGAGCATGCCATATAATTTATTAGGCGTACTCTTCTCGATTACAAAACACACTATACACAAGTAGAGAAGGAGTGTCTGGAAAAAAAATTCGCAACCAAGAGGTTAAGGCATTATATACTTAACCAAGAGACTAGGGTAATTGTCAAATCCGATCAATTGCAAACTTTCTTAACTCAAGGTGCTTTATCCAAAAAGGTTGGTTGTTTCATTACACTAATGGGTGAGTTTGATCTCACCTATATTAACCGAAATCCGTAAAGGGACAAATTATTGCCGATTGGTTAGCAAATACCCTATAGACTGTGGGGATCTAGTAGACCTAGATTTTCTAGATGAATGTGTGTTTTATGTAGAAACAAAGCCTCCCATTGTGGCATGTCCATGGTACACTGATATTTTCAATCATATTGTGGACCGGTCATATCCTAAGGAGAAACCTCACAAAGAAAGATGATGGCTACGTGTCATAGCTACCAAGTACATGATTGTTGAAGAAGTGCTCTATCAGAGCCTTTGATGGTATGTTGTTGAGATGTGTTGACGAAGAAGAGTCGGAGAAAATCCTCTTCGAATCCCATAATGGATTTTGTCTTTGGTCACTTCGGGAGCATGCGGCATCACCGCAAAATTCACCACATGGGCTATTTTTGGCCCACTTTAGAGCATGACGTTGTAGAGTATGTTCGCAGGTGTTAGAAAT